>CAJNOQ010000892.1:0-39523 GCA_905250885.1 Didymodactylos carnosus
TCCAGTATTACGTTATTACAATGACTATCGCCATCTTTTCCTCAAACGGCCGAAATTTCTTGGACATTCTTATTTGCACCATCTTCTTTTTCTTCGTCTTCCACTGCAGCAGTTTTAACCTTTTTTGCTGTTGTTATTCCTTCTGATGTTCCGTCATTATTCACATAATCAATATCACGTTTACCATGACCATTCGTTTTTTTTTCGTCGTCCGCGTGATCGGCATTACCATTCACTGTCACTAATTGATCATCAGCTTCCGAAATTTCTTTACTATTAACGGAATTTGGATAAGATTTACCATTCTGTGTTTCCAATGAATGTTGTTCAGTACCAGTCGTTGTTGATGTTGGTTCATCCGTTGGTGACGATGTTGCAGGTACCGTTGTATCAGCCTGTGTTGTTAAGGTTTTTTCATCTGAGTTAACAGAAGCATCAGCCACATTCTCTCCTGGTTCTGTTACTTTTGAACTTTCCGGATCAGATTTTTTAGCGTTCTCAACTGCAGATACTGGAGAGTCAGCAGTTGTACCATTTTGTAACTGTTGTTCTTCTGAAGACATTCTTGTAAAAATAGAATAGAAATAGATTTAAATATAATATAAATGTATATGATAGGATAGAAATTTTGATTTGTAGTTCTTTCACTCAACACAGCAGAAATAGAAATGGCTGATTATGAATAGAAAAAAAACCAACCACTTCTATTTATATCCCATATCCAGCAATGAATCATACTTAAATGGATTACTCACTTGAAAACAAAAAATTAGATCTATTTTAGTGAATACCTTTAGATGTTTAGTGGAAAACCTCTTAGAATCTTATCTGCATGAAAAAGAATGAAAGAAAACTAAAAGCAGCACATAAGGCACCAATGCATTAGGATAGTGGAGTTTACTAGTGATGAGTCATATTTTTATAGCGGTTTCATTGGTCCTTTGTTCACTGGGTATATGACATCAGCAATAAACACCATTCTTCAGTCAGAATCTAGTCCAGTTAATCTTATTAGAGCAGATTGAAATAGTGATCTCATTTCTTTCCCATCTTTCGTTCGTAGAAACGAAAGATGGGGAAAATTGAAAGCACTATTTCAATCTGCTCTATTCAATCCGTACTAAGAAAAGTTTTTCGTGTATCTCTGGTTTCTTTCTCAATAATATAGTAGTCGTAAGTAGAAACCTAAACCTATTTAATCTGATTCTTGCTCTATTAGGGAAAAATGAAATGCTATCTCATATCTTGGAGGTCAGACGTAGTGTTCACTTGATTGATTAAGATACTGTGTTAATGCTGAAGCATTTACTGCTCAGGAACTAATCAGGAGCACTTGCTTGTCGTTCTTATCCTAACCTCTATACGTCTACTAAAAACTGATTTTAAGTGTGTCAGATCTATGTTTAAACGGGGGGGGTGACCTCACCTTTTCTGCAGTATCCGATTTAGTTCGTAAAATTCAAATTGAAAAGCTATATGCAGCTAACTGATTTCGAGCCTCAAAATCGTGGATGTTTTTGTTGCTGTGGGTTTGTTAGTGTGTAAACAACAACTAACTTACTTGGCTGAATGTGTACTTGAAATGTTCTAGACAGATATGTCTCTTTATGATATAAAATAAGAGAACAACTGAACAAAACGAAAAAACGTGTGTATATATATATATATATATGAATGAAAACAACAAGAAGAGGACGGCGGACTAATGTAAGGAACTATAGTCAGTATATGTACAATAGTGAATAAGTGACGAACAAATAAATGAGTTGAAATAGGAAAAAGGAATGAAACAACAAATATGACTGTCAGTGTTGCAAAGTCTTCCGATTTTGAGCTTCTTTTCCGATTGAATTCTGAATTTCCGATTTCTGGAGTTTTTTACTTTTTTCTGAAAAGTACATATTCGTAAAAGAATTGAATTGATTAACATGACGCCATTCTTAAAGCAGTTCGTTTTTTCTTTTCACGTGTCATATATTTGATTGATATTAAGTGTAAACAGTTTTATAATTTAATCTAAACCAGATCTATTAAAAGAGTACGTAGTCAAAAAAAATACACACATTTAGCGAAAATCCAGATATTCAGAAGACGTAGTTTTTTTTTTTGAGTTGTTTCACAGTTCACTGTTTTTCATGAATGAACGGTTAAAGCACAGTAGAAACAGTCAATACTTGAGATATTAAATTTTTGCAAATGTTGTTGGATGTGTTTTTTCTGTTGAACAAAAGAACACATACTATTACTGCAGTAAAAAGCTGTTATCTTTAACTTCTTAAAGTATTCTGGACAAAATGGTTCCCCGTGGATCTTCAAATTTATTGAAAATCCTCACCGATTTTCAAATTTATAGAAAATGTTGATTTTGAAATTTTTAGAAAATTCTCTTTGATTTTCTATAAAAATTGGCACAATTGATGTCGCTGTAACGGACGAATCAGAAGCAAGATGCGTTCATAAAAGTGGCAGTTCTTGTCAGTTGACTTGCTTTTTTAGTTTAACGACTGAAGATTGTTTCTCGCCCGATATTTCCGCATAGTGTTTTCCTGTATGTGTCTTTGTTTGCTGCTGCTATTTCATTATCATACATCTACTCAATGATTTACAACTTCTCCATACTTTCTTCAGATTTTTTCAAGGGTAGTTTCGAAACAGGCCGCTGCTTCTCTTTTGGCACACTTTCAGACATAACTCGCTCCGGTTCCTAATCCAGATTTGTCTGTTTCTCTATTTTTATATTCTATTTAGTATCTTCCAAAAATTTAAGGCAATTTAACAACAGGAAAACAAAAAATAACAAAATTTAAGACAAGAAAACAACAGACTGTTTCTTTTTTAATGTTTTTTTAATAAAATTTTTACTGTTTCTCAATACTATTTAATGGTTGAATTTGTCTGGAATAATTTATTCTGTTTATACAACAGATCTATGACGTCTGCGCCAAAGTCTGACGCAAGGAAGAAGTGTACTACTTTTCAGAAGTTATTATAAAAAATCCATGTCGGTTTCAAGAATCTTGAAAATTGACACCGATTTTCTATATACACCGTAATCTTGAAAATTATTTAGAGAAAATCGCCGTTGATTTTCAGACAGTCTATATATGATTTTCTATTTTACAGAAAATCGAATTCGCGCATCGTCCCATACATAAATTGAATTCATTCATTTCATCATTGAAAATCGAAGTGAGCAGATTAGTAATGGGATGATAACGTTCTGAATTCGGATAGGGTAGATATTGTACTTCGACTAATAATAGAGCACTAGCAAATAAGGAGATATCTCTTTTCGCACATGCATATCTTTCTGTTCTCTTTCGTTTCAATCGACGTGCTGACGTGAGACAAAAAAATGTTCGCACACGAGATATCGTATGTGAAAAGAGATATCTCCTTATTTACTAGTGCTCTAATATAATCGAACGTGTGGAAATGAATTGAATTTGAAGTAAAGCTTCTTGATTGATGATCATTGATGAAAATAACAACTGTATAGGGGAACTTTGTATTGGGACTTTTACTGAAAGCACTATTATATCCAAAATTGAAAAAGTTAATGAAAAAATGCATCGACAGAGAAACTAGGCCTCTAGCATTCAGAGAGAGATATACATATATCTGAGATATATCTCTATTGGCATTTGCTTCACATTTGTCACATTTTTCGTCACAGAAAAGGGAAAAACAAAATGCAAGATCCACTGACAAAATGGCGTAGGCGTAACAGATAGAAGAAGAAACAGTCTGATATATTGAAAAACGAGTGACACAGTAGCCTGAAACATATCTTGCTGAATAACTGTTCTCTTTTCTGTAAAGAAAAATGTGACAAATGTGAAGCAAATGCCAATAGAGATATATTATCTCAGGTATATGTATAACTCTGTTCGCATACTAGAGGCCTAATATTATTTCGCCGTGGCTTTTGATGTGAAAAAATTTGGTGTAGTTAAAAGATAGAGCGAAGTCAGGGCTACAAAATGGCTAATTCATTTTTTCTTACTTTCGAAACGTTAACAAAAGAAATCATTTTTGAATTTGGAAAGTTTTCGTTTTTTTGACTTTCATCTAATTCGCTTAGTTTTTTGATTGAAGTTTTGAAATTATAGTTTAGATATGATTTTCTAGAGTATTTTGCAGCGCATCTTTTAACAAAAACATCGAGTCTCGGAAACAAACCCAAACCAAGTTATAAGCAAAATATTGAGACTACCATTTATTCTTGGTCACCCGTTATCTTTTACTGATACGAAAATATGATGTTGTTCTTTGATTTTTGGCTTTACTTTATTTCATAAAGTTTAAAACGACTCTCTTAAATACATGGACAATAAGACCTCAAGCATGGATAAATGATGAGTATTAGCTTATTGCATTTTTGTATTTACTTTTTATAAATTGGTAATAACAATTATGAAAAGTACGCAGTGTCCGATAAAAAGAAATACAATATAACAGAAAATTATTACGAAAGAATTACTTTAACATGATAAATGTAGGAGAGTAAAATAGTTTATTCCCATATTGTTTGCCCTTTTAAGCAGTTAGTTTTGCCACTTCTTGAAAATAAACACCCATTAGTTTCATCTGAAATAGAAGACAATATATACTTTACAGTGACACGAATTTCACTTCTAATCGATAATGAAATTTAACAGTAGTTGTGATTAGCAGTTTATTATTAAATGTCTCTAAAATTAGCTTAGAAAACATTTCTAAGTAATCTGGGTAGTTCTTAATGGCACCTAAAACGCATAATAGAGTTTCTGGGTCACCTAGATATCTCTTACAGTGTATAAACAGATTTATTTGGTTAACTGACATACTCCGTTCATATAATTTTCAATATCAAATTTTTCGTTTTGTGAATGTGCTCCATCATCACTAGCACCAATTGGTAAAAGTAAAACTGTTTTGCCTGTTAGTTCTTGGAATGTAATGGTTATTGGAATTGAACCGCCTTCTCTCGTTAAATCAGGTTCAATACCATGAACTGTGCAAAAAAAACAACAATAGAAGAGATAAAATAAAAGTGTTTTTGTTGGAAAAGAGGGTAAATACCCGCAAGCGTTGCTCTTCTGGCAGCTAAATATTGTGGACTAAAAAAAAAAGATGTACGATAAAATTAAATAACATTTTTTGTGCATATACAGACTCATTGAAATCGGCTACCCAGTAGTCACCTCCATGTTCTAATTTCACAGAATATTTATTTGGTGAATGACGTATATTTTTCATTATATTATCAACGTGCTTTTCAATTAATTTTTCTACAGTTTTTATTTTCATGTTTGGAACAATACGAATAGAAAATTTGCCCGTCACTTTTCGAGGAATAACAGTTTTACAACCAACTCCATCGAATGCACCTGAGAAACCAAAGAAAATACTCTTCAATGATAAGAATTGATTAGAATAAAATTACGTACATACCATGAATTCCATGAATTGATAATGATGGATATCTCCAACGATGCATAAGAACTTTCTCTTTATCATTTTCTTGTATTACTTGTTTAACACCAGCTTCAGCACAATAACTTTTCTAAAAGAAAAAGAAAAATACACGTCTTTCATTATCAAAAGATTTTGACAGGTATAAATTGATGACTTGATTTACTTCTCGGATCGCTAACTGTTGAGGTCACAAAAGATGCAAAACTCATAAAGCTAGAAATGAGCACTAAGAACTTCATCGATGATTGATTGAAGTAATAATCTGTCATGAAAGAAATTAAACTTACAACGTCAAATGTAATAGCTTTGTAAACATCTTCTTCTTGCGGATGTATTGGTGCAACATCATCGTACATACCATTGATTTTTATACAACCTTTTTCATCAACTAATGAATCAAGAATTGCAACTAAATCCGTCATAGCTTCATGACTAGAATAATTTGGTAAAGAAAATGAGTATATTTATTTCTAAACTATTTGTTACTCATACATTGTTCCGCCAAAACAGCCACTATGGAGATCTTTTGTTGAACATTCTACTTCGACGAAAAAATAGCAGATACCACTTTGAATAGAAAAAAGAAAGAAAGAACATCGTTTACTGTTTTCGTAAAGAAAGACATAATTACCGAAGTCCATATTGGAGACAGGGTTTCTCCTTGCCCAACCAATAGCTATCGGAAATAACAACATAATCCACATCCTTAAAATAAAATATGGTTTTTCAATGAGATTTATAGGCTGAAGATTAAATCCGAGCAAATTATGATGAAATCCATTTTCTAGTTTTCCTACATGGTTTCATTGTATTTCTTGATTTCATTTGTCTTATCTATTTATCAATAAATAAATAAAAAGTTAAAAAAAATTTTCGATACAAACCATTAAATATGTTTTTTTTAATGATTTCAATAAATCTTCTAATCCTTCGCTACCACATTCCTCCATACTTTCTAATACGAACTAAAGAATCAGAGAAAAATTAATATCAAAAAATATGCAAACTAAAACTTTATTATTACCTTCACATTAACTGGTAATGGTTCGTTTAACTGCTGATATGCTTCAATGACATTGATCCAACTAAGGACTGGTCCTTTATCATCTGTACTACCTCGTCCAAACAATTTTTTATTTTTTTCTGTTAACTCAAACGGTTGGGTATCCCATCCGTCACTCACCAATGCTGAAGCAAAATTTAGGCATCAACAAATTGAGTTGAACGTCGAGTTACTCATTGCTTACCTGGCTGCACATCTAGATGACCATAAATCAAAATTGTTTTCTTCGACTTATCATTTCCATATGTAGCTACAGTAACAAAACAGAAAAGTTAAAGAAAAAACGTGGTTCTATCACATTGAATGATAAAATACCTAATATAACAGGCGGTAGTGGAATTTTTGTACCATCAGGTAATTCTTGTTGACCAACATCGGCTAATTCAACTGTCATACCATATGTCCGTAAGAGCTAAAAACGAACAAAGATTGGAAGATTGTCAAAATAATTTAAATAAGAAAATTTCTACTTACATCTTGTGTCCAGTTTACCATTCTTATACATTCATGTCGTTGTTCTGTCCATGATGATACTGATGGAATAGCAACAGCATCACTTAATCGTTGAATATATTTTGCCTTGTTTTCGTCGATATAGCTAGACATAAGGAAAATCAGTTACTAAAATATATCGAATTATTAGCACCTACTTGAAAAAACGTTTCTGAAAATCTTCGCTGACGGGCATGATGTTTTAGACACAAGAGAAAATTAAATGATCTGAAAATTATCATTGAGAGATATTTAGACAAAATAGGAAAGAATTTAATAGCTTTTTAAATGCCTTGCTCCAAAAAATTGAGATAGAATATCCAGTAGGTTGAAATCAACGAGGTAGCAAAAAGTCGTCGAATTGTGAAAAAATTTAACGACCTGTTAAAACTTTCACTGGGATATAGATTGCAAACAAAAACCTGAAAAATTAGATAACTGTTAAGCCTTAGACTGGTTTGAAAGAGATGATGTTACATTGTTGAATAGAAAAACGAAACACCTTTGTTAATTTTATTGATAAAAGAATAGTAAAAAGAGAATCCACTATCAAAACAAAATGTATATTCTATTTTCATCATTACATTTATATTTATATAGGAAAGAAGAAGGTATATCATGCTATTTGCATATATCTTAAACAAACAAATCGAACAGAATCGTTTCTTGTCAGCTAAAAACATTAAAAAAATTGCTAAGAAGTGACTCGCTGAATACTTTAACCATATTTCAACAATTTCTTTTTTCTGTATGCTCTAAACATATTGTTTTTCTCATAAAATAAGAATCTCTGACAACTTTTAAAACAGTCACAGAATTAAAAAAACATGTTCCGTTTACACTTCCGACGTTAAGCAAAATTACGGCTAATATTCAATTCAAATGTGTGAAGTTGTGTCATAAACGTTATGTAACAAACAAAAATGCACAAAACGTTTCGTAACGTGGCAATGTGTGATAACAGTGCATTGAAATCGTGTACTGGTGTTGCATATTATTATGCTATGAGATTGATTCTCATTATTAATCATTTATTTTGTTGTTGATAGTTTTCGTTATCTCTTTCAAATTATGAAAATCTTGCTATTCTTCTATTTGTGTTTTTCGTTTTTAAATACTCACTGAATAAATGCTCATAATTTTGTTTTATTTCATTGATACTTATTTTGTTTAATCGTTTAATCGTATTTTTGTTTCAATTTTGTTAATTTCATTTTATCATGGTCTTCTAACAACTGACGATGTTGTTTCAACGTCTCATTTTCAATGAAACATTGTCTGCTGGCCATAGTGAATGGCCAACTATCATTAAATTCATATACATTGTCTTGTTCAATTATTTTTGTTTAAAGATAATAAGTACAGGAACAATGTTAAAGAGCTCAAATTTTTGTCAGAACTTATAGAAAAAATTTTCAACTTTTTTTTTGCTAAAGATTGATCTTCTTTTTGCAGCTCATATGTCACCAAGATAATATCTTGTCATTCGACGCCGATTAGACTAAAAAAATCGGAGAACAAACTGTGATTATGTGTAAAGATTATTAATAATTTTGCAATCGTTCATGAATGATGCTCATCTTTCTAATATCAGCCATATTCATTTGTTATGTTGAGCAATGAGTTTGTGTTTTGTTATTAATAATTGTTAGATAAAATCTTTTTGAAGATTGTTATGTGTAGTGCATTTTAAAATTATTGTTTATGCTTTTCAAATTTAACTTTAAATTTTCAACGATAATCGTTCGTATCATGTATTAATTTCACTACCCACATCTAATAGTTCCATTTTATATTCTTCTCATATTCAAACTCATGTTTTTGCTTAACGAAAAATAAAGCACGTTTTAATTGACTTTTTGTTTCAACAAACACAAATCTTTTTCCAGCTTGGTCATGTCATCTACTTATCGTTAATTATATTATTATCACCATCATTTTCTTGTACACTATTTGGTAATGAATGAAATACGTCTCGCCTCATTTGACTGGTTACCATTTATCGGATCTGCAGAAGTAGAACGAGACTAATTATTTGCAAATAAGAAATTGATTGAATAAGTCTTATTTCAACAGATTAAAATGGTTTTTTTAAATATTAAGAAAAAAAAAATTTAAATCAAGATCCGCTCATCT
Organism: Didymodactylos carnosus; assembly: GCA_905250885.1. Lineage (NCBI taxonomy): Eukaryota > Metazoa > Rotifera > Eurotatoria > Philodinida > Philodinidae > Didymodactylos > Didymodactylos carnosus. Next base: position 9,152 of record CAJNOQ010000892.1, read on the forward strand.
TGATGAAGGATGTATTTTACTCAGAAGAATACAACTGAATTTTGATACTTGTATATTAATATCAATATCCATTAATGATGGAATTGTGTATTTCAACAAAACAAAAATGAAAAGAGAAACAGGTCAAGTAGCACTTATTCAAGCATAAGTCTAGTGGTGAATTGCTAAAAATAAGAGAGATCTAAGATATATTTTTTTATTATTCAACTATTTAGTCCACTATGACGAAGTGAGTTTATAATTAATCTAAAAAACAGTAAAACAAACAGTATTAATGAGCTTCGTACATTAAAGTATCTGACTATCAGCAAAGAAACAAAAATATCAAAGAATATAGGACACATACGCAATGCGTTATGCTATGAAGAAGAAAAAAAACGCTTAGTGCGTATTTTCGGCCCAGTCGAACAAATTTCTTCCAAAAAGCTTCGACTTAATTCTGAAAAAACTCAGATTTTTATCGTTTTCTACTAGAATGAGAAGTTTGTAAAATACATCTATAACCGATATTGTATAGAAACATTCGACAAAAAAAATATAATCGTCGTTAACCCTTTCAGGACGGGCGGCCACTGACTGTTTTGAGTAGAGAGACGTAGTATTTTAAAAAAGTATTTTGTATGTTTATGTTGTAGTATTTTATATGTTTTTTTCACGAAAAATAATCCCGTCCTGACAGGGTTAAAATGATGGATCAAAAACGAAAAACTGAAACAAAAAAATGTGTTTTTCACAACTAGCAAAATTATTGCAAAAACAAATGAAAGATCTTCAGAAAGAAATAATGTACATAATATATCAACAAACACAAAGGAATAAAGTCATCTTTTAAAGAATGCTAAAAGTGTTTACATGGCAACGAATATTTTAATTTGAGAAAACAAGTGTATGGTTTTTTGTTCATTGCAACATAAGGATAAAGGCTGAACACATGTGTTTTTATTTGAGATTGAAGTTTTATTGCACAAGTTTTCTTTTCTTGTTATAATTTTTACTGTTATCATCAGATGTTAAGTTTCTACTCATTTCTTTTTTTTTCAATGCTGATTGCATTATGTAATCAAAATTTGCTTTTTCATCTTGAATTATTTCACATATTTTCTCATCAATAAACAACTGATTTTGCTCAAATTTTATTTCATAATCATTTTTCAATGTTTGTAATTCTTGTTCATATTTGAGTTCAATACGTTTCATTTCATTATCAATTATATTTTGAAATGTTGGATCAATGATTATCAATGTATTTTTGTGTTGAAAATTGCTTACTGTGATCGGTCTGCTTGTTAAAATCTGTTCATCAGTATGGTGCCGTGATAGATGATTATCTACTGATCTTATTGGTGATGTTGTTCTTATAATTTCGTCATCGTAGTCTTTGTCCTTTATGCCACGTTCTGGTGAACCCCACGATGGTATATATTCTTCGTCGGTGTTATCTGTTTTGGTGTTATTATTGTTTGTTGTTGTTTGTTGTTCACGGTACATTTTTTCCAAATACAAATATGCTTTGTCGTATGATTTAACATCAAGATTATTATCATTGATTCGATGACATCGTATACTAAGAAAATTGTCAGTAGTTGTTCTGTTGGCAAACTCGATTATTCGAAAATCATCAAATATTTTCTTCGATTGAACAACAGTACCGTATCGCATGCAGTATTTCAATAATTCGTCGTCTGTAATGCATAGTATATTTCCCACATACACACAACAATTTGTGTCAGTAAAATTGGACTTATCCATATCCATGTTTAACAAAATATATCTACAACTGACAACAGTATTCACAAACAGTATTCAATTAGATACTTGCGGATGTTAAGGAGCTATTATCTACCACAATCTTTCATCTCTTTCCTCAGTGGACGATTTAATATACATATGAGGTCATGCCTATAACCATATATTGGGAATGGACAAAAATTTTTGAGATATCCATGATATGGCGACTACAAGGAGAAGGAACATTAGTCATAGGCCAGTATAATTTTTTTTTCAAATGTTCAGCCAAAGCGTTTTATCAACTTTTAGTAAAGTTTGTTTTGAAGAGATGACATAAAGCGAGATACAAATTCAGATTAAAGCAGCATGTAATAGGCAAAATGTTCGATAAACTAAAATTCAGTAATTTAATGACCGTTAAAAAGATGACTTCAGTACACCTGAATGCTGTATATTTTTCAGAAGTTTCCGTATTGACTTCTGATTCCGAACTTCTCAAAATATCCCAGTATTTCTCAATTTGAGGTTTAGAAGCACTTTTTGACAAGGTAGTGAGTGTTCACTTACTGAAGTCATCTTTTTAACGGTCATCAGTCATTCGACTAGGACATCCTTAAAAGCTCGAGCTCATCTCCAGAATTAGTTACCATTGGAATTTGTTAATCTTAGACTTTTATATTTTATCCGGCTATCTTGACGGTTGGAGTATATTGTAATTAAAAGTTACCTCTCAGTTCATTCTCAGTGTATCCTTTCTAAAGCATTTGACTCTGTTCCTCATTCTCTTTTGTTGGAAAAATTATCTCGTTGTAGTGTGCGTGATTCTTTGTTGTCTCTTCTATCTTCTTATCTTTCGAATCGTTCTCAGTGTGTGCGTGTGAATGATTCTGTCTCCTCTTCTTCTCCTGTTCCTTCTGGTGTTCCTCAAGACAGTGTGCTTGGGCCTCTTTTATTTCTTATTTTTATTAATGATTTACCTCTGTCGCTTCCACCTAATTGTGAAACCTGTCTCTTTGCTGATGATGTTTTTTTGATTGTTCCTCTTTCCCCTACTGATTCTTCTAATTTTTCTCATGTTCAAAACTGTATAAACTCTGTTTCTCACTGGTCTTCTTCCAATCTCATGCCTCTAAACGTTTCTAAATGTTGTTGGCTTCCATTTTCTTTTCATCTCTTTCCGTATGTTTGTAATCAATTGTATCTCAATGGTGCTCCTCTCTCTGTTGTGTCTTCTGGTCGTTGTCTTGGTGTTCTTGTTCCGCACGATCTTAGGTGGAATGATCACAGTAGGGTCTGATTTGTGAACATCTGCAATTTACATAATATATCTAGATGTTAAGATATTCAGATATTCTGATATTCAAGCTAGAAGTTCGGCGTCGAATCTATCTTTCTTCTATTTTTCCTAAAATTGACTATTGCTGTACTTTGTATGACAGTTCGTTTTCTCTTACTGTTCTTGATTCTCTAAACAAACTTGCTTCTCGTGTTATTTCTCGCAATTTTGACTATCGTTCTTCTAGTTCCGTACTTGTATCTCAACTTTCTCTTCCTAAACTCTCTTTTCGTCGTAAATACTTGAGACTTTACAGTTTTTCAAAATTTATCATCGTCTAAGTCCTGTTTCTCTTTTTTATACTATTCATTGTCCTCACTACTCATCTTTACGTCTTCATCACTCTAAATATGTTCGCATTCCATCTTCTGTTGATGGTTTTTCTCCACAAACGGTGCATGCTTCTTTTTTTTATTCAACTATTGTTGATTGGAATAATCTTTTAAAAAAAACTTTTTTCCTTTGCTTTTTTTCCTTTTTACTACTTCTGGTCCTAACGTTAGTTGTCTTGTTTATTCTGTTCTTTTTTTGCTCTTTTGATGTTGCTTGGCTTGAGTCATCGTTATTACAGGTCGGTGACTTTTGATGACTCTCACTTTTCGTGAATAAAACAGTTTTAGTCTTAATCTTAGTCCTAACATACCTTGATCAGCGCTTATTTGCCGCTATTAGCTCGCTTTTCTTGTAAAAAATGACCGTTGACAAATTAAAAATAGAAAGGAAGTCTGTCTGAACACGAGTCTGCCATTCCGTTCATCACAAAATTAAATTGCAATAGATCAAATTTATAGATGCAATGTTTGAGAATTTATTGCCAATGAATGATTTTACCATATATGTACCACTATATATAAGACTTCATTCGAGTAAGTCGAAAATGTCAGAATAAGAAGATATTGGCTAGAAAAGACTATTTATCACAAAAAAAATTCAAGTAAATATCGGCGTCATTCAGGCATGAGCGAGCCCGGGCTGGAAGATTTTTTGGCGGACTTGGACTCGGACTGGAGATTTTTTTGAAGGACTCGGACTTGGACTTGAGTTTTTGTACTTCGAGTCCGATCTGTTCAACTTTTAACACAAATGAACAGAGAAAAATGAAAAGCGAAATAACATAACAACTTTTTAAAAAATCAAAATCGGCGACTTTTGTTTTAAAAAAAGCTTGCAATAACCGGTTCAATTGGTGTAATAATGTTCCACTGTAAATCGTGACAGATAGTTTAGCAACTGACGCCATCTATTGACAGTCATACAAATAACTGCAGCGGAATGGCACTACTATCGTTTTCATATATGACAGAATTTTGCTCTATCTTAGGAAATAAAGATTTGAAGATCTGGTCAAAAAAACGATTATCATATAAGCACCTGGTGTGATCACTTCTGGGGGCATTACGAAAAAACTTAAGTCTAAGTTACAGTTAAGTCAAAGTCATATCACCGGAACAAAAAAAATAAAGTTGATTTAGAGTTGTTGAAAAGTGATTTTTCGTATTCATCACACTCGATAACCCAGAAGATTTTCTATTTATGGCCCGGGGTACTTCTGAAAGTTTAAGAAAAATTTTGAAGCAAAATGGCACAAAAAGTTTTCCATGGAAAAATAATATTAATTTGAAAACTTTTCCTAAACTTTCGGAAGTACCTCGGGTCCAAAACAGAAAATTCTCTGGGTTATCGAGTGTGCTGAGTACGAAAAACCACTTTTCAGCAACTCTAAACCAACTTTATTTTTTTTCCGGTGATATGTTTGGGCTTAAGTCAGGGCTTAAGTAATCTTAAGTATAATAATCTTAAGTAATCCTTATAATCCTTGTTGTAATAATCTTAAGTAATCCTTATCCATAAAATATTTTCTTAATCATAGACGACTTACTAAAGAAGGAAGCGCTTGATTAAGAAAATATTTTAGGGATAAGTTCTCTGATTGAGATACATTCTTTCAGACATAATGTGGACAAAATTTAAGATTTTGAATTGAGGACAACATTATTCTATTATGCATCTTAGGCTTGGCGCTCTGACTGGATACGGTTCGACGAAAAGTGAAAACCGCTCGAAAATCGTCGGTTAATCATGGTTATTTTAAAAACCGCAGTTATTTCAGCTGAAACCATAGTAACACAACGCAAAAACCGCCGGTTAAACACATAGTTAACCGGAACTGTGCGCTTAACCGCCAGTTTTCGAGCGGTTTTCACAACATGGGAAGTTTTCCATAAACCCTCTATTCCACAAACCGAACCCCAAATCCATCCAACAGCAATAAATGTCATTCTCTAACAATGTACACGAGAAACTTAAGTACAAGCAAGCTAATAATTCGGTTCAATCAATTGTCGGCATAGATCTCTATCGTTGGCCAACAATGTAGTGAGAAATTCGATTATTACACAATCCCTTTATCTAACTCATGTGTCGCAAACAACACCTGTCTGTATACTCTAGTTGATTTCCACAATTCATTTTATAATCAGATATCTAAAGAACATTATTAAATATGCACTTCTCTTACCCATTGAAAGCTGTCGTACTCGTTGTATTTCATACAAGAAAGGGACAAAATCTGGATAATTCTGTAGCTCTTCTTAAATAATAATTTAGTGTTGCATGTGGTATACTGGATTTATTTGACTATGAGACAAATTTCTCTTGTCAAAAGTACGTGATTAATTCACAGAACGTAATGAAAATTGCGTTAAATTAGGTTTAGCTTGCAATTATATAGCGAATCATTGGATGCCTGATTCTTTTATCAGCTTTAAGAACGTATCATGAACACAATTACATGTATATCAAGAATTACTACATCTCAAAACATCATCTTATACGTTTTTTTATTTATCTGTTTTTTGTTACTTTTTTGATTAATATCTATTACAGAGACATAATTTTACTACTTTAGCCTATCTTGTTTCATATAGAAATCGAATACTTTTATAGATAAGATCATTTATTTACTCTGCTCTAGCATGAAACAGGATTATTTTCAGCAGCAGTCACTGAATTTTTATAAATAGCATATAAGCAACATAAAAAGTAGAATTAACATAACGTTTGAAAAAAGTGGTAAATATTTATAATTTTAACGAGAAATAAAAAGAAAACGACAGAGAAACCCCTGAGAATCATAAATCGTTTAAAACAAGAAAATAACAGCAATAAAGATAATTAAAAAGAAGCACAAGAAAATATATTAATAGATAGACTTAAACGGTTGCAATGTTATCATTGTTAATGTTATTAATAGCATCAATTAGAAAACTAGTTCTTCTACAATAGCCAATTTCACTTTTTGTAAAAATATTTCATAAAAAACAAATTAGTTTACATTTTTTCTTCTTTGTGTTTAAAATTAGTACACATAAAAGTTAAATAACAGTTGAACACAATGAAGCAAGTATGAATATGCATTTCTAAAGCAAAAATAAAGCAAAAAAATCATAATAAAAATATAATTTACATACTAAAAACAATTGGTTATACAATATCAATTTGAAAATCAAAGCAAAAATGATATTAATAAATACGGTACAATACACATGAATATTAGTTGTTCTGCATAACAATCTAAGATATTAATGTTTAGAAAATATATCGCTTACTTTCGATAATTTTCACATATATTTTGTACTGTTTTTTTATAGCCAAAATACGTGTGTGTCTACTTCAATTTTTATTCTAATAGATCAAATTAATTCAATAATTATCTAAATTGTTCATGAAATCGATCAGAATTATTATGAACACTATTAGTTAAGCTATTTATTTTACATAGAAAGATATACATTTGAAAGAAGTCAATTCACATCATCGGTTATTTTTTTTAAAAAAGAAAACTAATATGTTGCACAATTATTTAATGCATAACGTCTAATTTCTGGTCAGTAAAGTTTACTTCGTTAAAATTTATTTGACTGTCTCTAGTTTATTATTTGAATTTAATAAGAATATTGTTTGCAGTTGTCCAATATCAATTTTATCCTCATCTTCAACTTTATCATTCAAATAGTCGACCAAATTACTGATCAATTCATCAAATTTCTTATAATCCACTTGTCTATCAGATATGTCAATCTGATCTTGTGATGTAGACGATGATATTGTTGTTGAAGTTGTATCAAATAGCTGATACAATTTATTAAAATATTTAAAATAGACTGTTAATATCGTATCATAGATATTTATGGAATAATGTTTATTGGTTATTAATTTAAATTGATTGTGTTTCAATCCATATCTATATTCACTGTTATCATATCCATCATGTTGATCATTAAATTTATTATTTAATGCATGAAAATAGCCTAAAGTTTTAATAATATATTCTTGAAATAATTGTTTTTCTAATAAAAATTTTAATATAGATTTAATGTGTTTATGATGAATATATTCGTGTAATAGATCAAAAAGATGTTTGATATTTTCATATGTTTGATTTTTTACAATTATAGAATGAACTAATAAAACAACAATTTGTTTATTAATTGAACATAATGGAAATTCGATTATTAATTGATGACGTTGATATAAATAAACAAGATAACGAATAGTTAATTTAATATTATAACAAGTATTTGCTGATAAATTTAAATATTTTTCATCTGATGGAAAATCTTCTAATTGTAAACCTAATAATAAAAATGATAAATTTTGAATTATTGTATATAATGATAATGGTTTTAATGTTGACTGTTTTTGTTTTGACAATGGTGATGATGATGACGATGATGATGAATTACAATGAAGTGAAAGTAAATGGATATTATTACATTTATAAACATATGAACTACTTAAAAAATTTTCATATAAAACATATATTGATGGATTACAATAATTCATTATACTTAAACCATTATCCACCTAAAATTGTAGTTTAAAACATTAAATATATGATTAAAACACCTTGTTAGAGCAGTCCCTTGTGGGACTAAAATGGTGAAAAAAACTCCTTTACATTAATCGAAAGATGATATTGGGAATAGTATACACTAACATAGAGAAGGAACGAAAATTGCAGCTATCTCTTAAGATAAATACACTACCCTTTTAAGAGGGATACACCACCACAGGTGCAACCGGCACCGGTATGAATTATAACGCCGGCCCGTATATCGGCATGAATTTTAACGGCGACTGGTATACCGGCATTAGTATGAAGTATAATCAATCGGTCGATATTGTCGATATTTTGAGGTATGATACGATTTTTCGAAAAACATCGTGTAAATTCAGTTCATCTGTGACATATTTCTTCCACTAAAATTTCATTCCAATTACCCTAAATTTAGTCGGGTTATATAAACTTCTTAGTTTAAAAAATTATATTGGACTGCTGTTTTCGTTAAAAAAGAGTGTGTGAAAAATCACCGATACATAATCAAAGTGAAAAGATTAATCTTTCCCTTTGATTCCCATCTCTCAAACTTGTTTCTTCACTCACTCACAATGCCGTTCCCCTTCCCACGCCGGTTGAGTCGAATTCGAAAAAGTCTGCCAAATATTCCAGATATCCAACAATATCACATGAATATTATATGAAAGCTTGTTTCGACTTAATTCACGTATTGGAATGGAAATTCCGTCCCAAGAGGAATTATCTGTAGAATTCAGATGATGTTGACAGACAGACAACACGAATTTGTATTTAGAGTTGTAAGACCGACCATTGTCTTTCAGTCAATGAAATACTGACAGAGTTTCACAAAACATATTTTAGTTTACCTACCGTTGTAATAAGATAATTTTTATTAATAACATGTCCATATGTCATAAAATGATATGTTCTTAATAATTCTGATATACGATCAACTGATTTTCCACTAAAATCACTTATATCATTTAATAATAAATAAAATAAATTATTAATGGAAAATGATGATGTTGTCGATGATGAAAATGATAAAACAAATTGAATAACAGCATTTAATTTACCCGTATTTTCAATAGATTTATTTGTATAACGTTGATATTTTTCAAATTCTGTACTAATATTTATTATTGATTGAATATTAAATGTTTGAAAATGAGTCATATCAACAGAATTTAAAATTAAATAAAATAATTTTTCAACAAAACATTTTTGTTGTTGTTGATGAAATAAACTAAAACTTCGAATATTAATCGGATATGTTCGAATAAATAATTGAAATAATTGAAGTTTTGATTGAACAAATGTTTTATTATTTTCTTCATTATCTAATTGTTTTGTATTTATTGTATAATTTTGATATGCATTTTTAAGTTGTTTTCGTTCATTTGGAAGAAAAAAATCAAATTCAGGACAATCCCAAACATCAGTGGATGATGATGATGATGATGATGATGATGATGATGATGATGATGAAGACATACGTTTCAATATTTTATTTTTTTAATCTAAAATTAAAAATATAAAAAATAAAAATATAATCCTAAATCAAATCAAAAATATTAATAAAATAATTTACTTGTCATTTTTTAAATTAACAATCAAAAATTAACTTTTTAATTAATAAAATCAATTCGATTTATACATTAGTTGATTTAAAAGTATTCAATTTCTCTACATATTTTTTCTCATTGCAAATTATCAATAAAAATGAATAGACCGGTACATCTTTTATATATAACTTATAGTTAGTTTAAGGTACCAAATACCCTATCGAATGTGTGATATTGTTTCATAATATTAAAAAAGATAAACATAATTTTTTTCTTTTTTTTTTTGTAATAACCTGGACAAACCCACGTGATATCCTTGGTAACTGCTTTATATGAAAGGTCCTCCTTCTCTCGATATTTTATCTGCGTAATAGTACGTCCTTCATTTATAATAAAAATAGTTTGTTCATCAATAATTATTTGTTATATAATGAAAAAAACAAGAAAATATCTATAATAATATTGTGAACATATATTTCAAAAAAAAGAAAAAATTATTTATCCAAAATAAATTAAAGACAAAGATTAATTTTTAATATTTTGTCTCTCGTTTAAGAAGAGAAAACAAAAAATGATCAGTATACTCTCTACAAAAATAGCTTAAATTCAATATCACAGAAGAAGAAAAAAAAAATTTTTTTTTTTTTGTGTACAGTTCCGCATGGATGATATAGAACAGAATTAATATAGACCCATGCAAACAAAATATGGAAGAAAATAAAAACTATTTATCAAAATTAAATATAAAAATAAAAATAAAAGAGAAGAAAATAAGAGAAAAATTAAAATGCATAATAGCATACGTTTTAGCTAAGAAATAATAATAATAATATTCTATTGTCAAAAGAAACACGATGTAAACAATAAAAATATGAATATGACAATATGTTCATAAATAAAATATCATTTCAAATCTGAACATTTCACAAAGATTTCACAATTTAGTGGACGGATTTTCATTATGTGTGGTCGTATATGTGTGTGTATATAGATTTTTCTTAATGTGTAGTAGTTTTTAATATATGCATTTTTCTTAATTCTAATTTAACAGATGAAATTTGTTTTTCAACATTGGATAATTCATTTTCAAGATAATCAAATAATAGTTTATCATTTGTCGATAATCCACGTGTAGGTATACGATTTAATCGAGATTCTAGATCACGTTTTTTTCCCATTAATTGATCAAACTGATGTTCCATATGTTCGGCATGTTTTAATTGATACTGATCACCATTCTAGAAAAAAGAAATTAATATTTTATGTATTGAGATAATAAATGGGATCAGTTTACTTTTGTTGATGTATTTTGTTGACGAATACGTGAATATGAGTCTGGTGATGATGGAGGATTTTCTAGTAATGAAAAAATAATAACAACAACAACAATAAGAGTGGTATTAATGATAAAAGATAAAATTACTGTTGAAATGAACAGAGTCAATTTATAACTTATAAGTGAGTATAATTATACTAACTTGGAATATAATCGTAATGAAATTGTCTAGGTGATGATGGACTATTATTTATATAGTCACTAATTTTTGTAATTGGTCTAGGTGATATTGCATGATTTCTTAAACGGTATGAATCATTATTGTCTGAAAAAATGAATATATTAATTCAATTTTTCTAAGAGACATATATAATTAGGAAATAGATCTACTATAATATTGAATATTTTAGATAATAAAGAAAATAACGTACTGATAGAATTATGGGAATTATATGTTGAATAACGTTCGGTTACTAGATTATCATTTAATCTTGGCGTTATTGATATTGATGGATTATTTTTTATTGTTGTAAATCGTTCATAATCACGCGAATAGGGTATTTCATGCGTTGTTGTTTGAAAATGTTTTAAATCATTTTCCATTAAAAATATTTGACGAGTTAATTTTTCATTTTCATCTTCTTGAATATGACATTTTTCTTCCATACGCATCAAACGTTCCTGTACAAGCATAAAAATAACAAAACAATGATGTATCATACAGAAGAGTTCTAAGCTAGGATAAAAAAAGATTCAAGAGACATTTGTTTTTTTTTAATCATCAAAGAAAAGTTTTTCCAAAATTACACGATGTTTATCGTCTTATTTCATTAACTAAAAGTCATATATAAAATTATGTTCAAAAGAATATTAATTTAAAATTAAAATAAAAAATATGTTCAATATACAATTACCCTTGTCATATGTAAATCATTTTTCAGTTTTTCATTTTCTTCTCGATAAAGGAATAAACTTCGATCGATCGAACGAGACTTTTCATCTTGACGTTCTTTGGTCTAGAATAGCATTCTACATTTATTAAAATGGTTCTGTAGTGATTTGAAGGATTACACAAACAATCTGATTGATTCTAATACGTCTTCAGAATTGTCTACCTACATTTTCTGCTTCTGTTAATTGTTCTTCTAATTTATTTATTGTTCTGTGATAATTCTCAAAATCTCGATCTTTTTCATTAATAGTTTCACGTAATTCTTGTATTTGACGTTCCAATGAAGCTATATGAGCTTCATTTTGATCGTCAGTATATTTCTAAAATTAAAAAGAAAAATATATTAAACGTACTGTTAGTTTGAGCAATAACTTATATAAACAACTTTCAAACTTAACAACAATCATACAAAAGCAGGGAGGAAAGGGTGTGAAAGTTTTACTGAGCAACTTCAAAAAAAAATTTCTGAGTACCTTTTTTTCTCATTTCTTATCTTTTTTACTCAAAAAAATTTAGTTGATAATTAAAAAAAGAAACGTCATCAACTTTTCGGAATGAGCAAGTTTAAGTGAGCATTTAATCATGATCTCAATAAGATTTAAAACAACTCTGCTAGACATATTTCACTATAAATGATTGTTTCAGTTTATAGAATTCGTACAACTATAAAAACAAATAGTCAAACTTGAAGTTTAGAAATGATGGTAATCATAATTGTTTATTACTAAGACTATTTTGTTATAATATTAATAGAGTTTAATGTATAGAAATATCTATACGCAGCACAATGTTAACGATCAATAAATGATCAATCACTAACATATGAACAACTATGGATCTTAAATTATGCATGATTATCTATTAATCAGACTTATAAGCATGCAGGTTAGTGAATTTGATAAAAAAAATAGCAGAAATAATAGCATTGGCAAAATATTAAAATATCAATTTTCCTCTATTTCATTCATTCAATTCAATTCAAAAGTGGTTTAGTTTTGAAAAGAAAAAGCACGGACCTGTTTTAGATTTGTTAAACTACAACAGAAAACAGGGTGATTATCATAGAAGAAAAGAAAAAAATATTTTAAAAAATATGTTAAATACCATTTTGTCTTGAAAATCAGTAATTTCATGTTTTAAACGAATATTTTCATGGCTACTTCGATCTATTGTTTCAAATGATTGTCTTATTGGTTTTGATGTGATAGCTGACGATAATTTTGACGGTGGTGGTGTATTTGGTGCTACACTAACATTTGATGGTGTTAATCTATAAATAAGACAATAAAATGAGAAATTGACTGATATGCGCGTTCATCATTTCTCACTAACCCCATTTTTGTCAATTTTAAACGATATTTTTTTAATTCGTGTCTTAATTCATCAATCTCATGTTCATAATATGTCTTTAAATCTGCCACATGTTTATTATGTTTGGCATGCATTTCAGCTTTTACACTGGAATAGAGAGAACGAAAAAAGAGAAAAAAGAGAATAATAGAATAATAATCGATCATAAGAACACTTAAATAACTGAAAATATGTTTTTCATTTCGATTATTGTTATTATTCAATAGAACGAATATAGGAAGAACAATAAAGAAAAAATTAACTATTCGTTGACATAATAACTGAAGAACGAAAAAAAAGAAATTATGGAAACTGTTAACCTCTCAACGAGTCTTCAATAATACCAAAAAAATATGAAACAAACAGTAAAAATTGACTTTAATCGATGTGCTGGAAGAATAGGATAGAAAAGAAGGGAACGGGATGAAATGAGGAATCTAAGAGGAATACCATGCAAATGAATGACATACCACAAAAGAAATCCTTATGTTACGACTAAATCTAACATTACAGAAAAACCTCTAATAGACCAATTTTAATATATATATATAATCATTAAATGATAGGAAATATAATCCTCAAATACAATCGAAATAGGATTATCGTACATAATTAAGAATTAAACGCTTAACTAGTAATCAAAATGTATCAAGGTAATTTGCGAGAAAAGAAAATATTAAATTACGTAAACTAGAGAAAGAAACAAGATCGATAACAAGACAAATTTTATTACTACTCTTGAATTAACTAATTCGAAAAAGTTATTTGTCGGAAGAGTAGTCAAGAGAATATCATGGCTTTAAAATACTGATGCTTAAAGAATTAGAGACCAACTATGCTGTACAAAGATTGGAAAGTCGACTGAATGAAACGATACACACAGTGTGGAAAGAAAGAATTTTGCGAGACAATGTCGAGGTGAAAAGCAATAAGTCTTCTATCGTTTCACTCAGTCGTCTTAATTATCAAAATCGCAATGAATCTTTTATACGTAATGATTCTTGTTTGGAAACTTCGAAAATCTAACATTGATGATCAAGTTCCGTAATCAAAATTCTCGTAGCAAATCAATTGTGAGATTGATCTGCGAGATTCTTGTCTAGAGCCACAGGAGATGCCTTAAAAATGCTGTTCAATAAAAATATGCCCACAAATTATTTTCATCTTTCCAGTATACTGGAAAAAAATATAGGGACAGCCACCCCTCTTCTAGCTTTTTTCTTCAACCAGAGCTTTTATCCGACAGCTCGTTTATGTAAAGTAAACATTTTTGAACAAAATAAGGTTTTCTCCTAATTCTCCACGACACTTTTTCATCAAATGGCGATCTGATAATTTTAAAAATCTTTTCATGGATGTTTAGTCAATTTCGCTTGTTTCGAGTGTTTACAGATCTTCGAGGTTGGATCGCTTCTAGAAACTTCATCATGCAAATAGTAGAATGGAATAAAGCGTATGTAAAGGTCAACATACGTAAATGTTTTATTCATATTCAATCATCCAATGCTGCTTAGATCTATTAACCTCTGCTAACTTACTTCTTTTGAACTAAGTCTTCTTTTGATCCTGACCGAGATAATCTCGTATGATAATAATACATTGATAGATCGTTGGATAAACTTTCACGAATAGATGATGGCTCTTTGTAATGTCGACGTTTTAAAGCACGATCAATAGCCGTATTTAATTTGTTGTTATATGATGAGGAAGATGTATTATTGTCATTTAATTTATGATGTGATAATTGTCTCACTTGTCTACATGTTGTAGATAAATATGATCGATTATCATTGTAATCATCCGAACTAAATACGTATACTTAATCTTAGTTTTAAACGCAAAACGTACATGTTACATACTTACTCCATTGTCGGATCCACAATATAGTCATCAAAACGTTTTTTCATATTCTCTTCTAAACCATGTATATATTCTTTGTACTCCATTTGTTGATGTTCTAATCGTTCTTTATGTTCTCGTTCGAGTTTTTCTAACATTGTTAGCCATGTATCCTAGAATAGATGCATAATTTACACTCAAATTTTTTCTCCTCCAACAGTCATTCTAAATCTTCGAATATTTCAGTATGATGATATTTTCTTGTTGAGCATACCTCCATTCTATTGGATGAGAATTGTTTATTCTTATATGTAGTCTCATTGTTAATATTGTTTGATAAACAATGAGATCTAACAGGATGACGATTAGAAGAAGAATGATGGCAATTTGACAATGTTTCATCATTAGATTGTTGTTTTTCTATATTTTCATTTGATAAACGTCTTAATAATATATCGCTTGCCGTCATATATGGGCGATCGCTAAAAAAGACGAATTCTTTTTCATCAAGGCAAAAGACTGAACACAAATAGAATGGAGCAGTGAACATGAACAAACGCTCAAGAATTACTGACGAAAAGTCATATAATCCTTTGATAGATCAAACTAAAAATCAATCGGACTAATTATATTTAACACTTTTAATTACCTAGGACCATATGCCGATTGTTTCTTCTTTTCATTACTTTTTTTTTCATTTATAATTGATGTTTGTTCACGATGTTTATTCGTTCCATAATCCGTATATCCTTGTTTATCATTCATTTTGCTTGTTTTCATCTGACTACTAAATTCATCTAGATTGTCATCGATCGACGTTGCTTGACTATCTTGTCTTTCAACGTTAGTCTTTGTCCTAATTAATCGATTTTCTTGTTGTACTTTTTGTTGTTGTTGATCGGGATTTTTTGTCATTAGTAACTCAGCATCGGATGACAAGATGGACGGTGAACGAGATAATGATGGTGGAACTTCTTCTACTTCATTTAATTTTTTTACTGATCGTCGCGGACTAACAGGAGGTTGTTCTTCGTCCGAAGTGTTTAACGGACGCGAAGTTGTCCTCAATTTTTTTTTGTGTTGTGGGTGTTTTTTCGAAAGAGAATCACTATTCGATTGTGTTCTAATTTCAGTCGATTGACGGTGAGCTGGTTGTAAGAATGTATCAGTAGAAACAAATGCAACAGGGTCTGTTGATTCACAGATACTACCGTTAACTAAGTTACCCCAATTTAATATATGTTCTGAATTATCAGTGACTGTAGTAACATTTTCATCTCCATTCTCCTGAAGACTATTCTTCGGCGATGAAGCGGATCGTTGTAGAGTTAGAGACGTTGCTTGTGATGAATGTTTGGGGTTGAATGAAGAAATATGCTGATCATTAGCAGAAGAATGTTGATCATTCGGTATTTCATTATTTAGTGATTCTGTCAGACTTTTCGATATCAGCGTCTTTTTTTCACGTTTAATATAACGTGGAACCGATTCTTGTCTTAACGATGTATATTCAGAGTTGTTATCAAGTCGTTTTGGACGAGATGTTTTACTTGATTTTGATGGTATGCCCTAAAAAGAAGTATTTATCTATTGTCACTCCTCCTTCTAGATTTGATGCCAAAAAAACTACTAACCTGTTGTATATCTTCATGTTCATTATCCACAAAGTCATAGTTCGATGTTGCTTGTTTTGAAGTATCATCATCTTCATCTAATATCTCTTTTTTTTGTTCTTCATTATCATCTGTAACAGTAAATTTTTTCGATGAATAAAGATTATTATCCTGAGGTGGTTGTTCACAATTTTCTGTATCACTTTTCGATGAATTTTTCCATGCTTCGTCAATGATAGTGGCCAAAAGATCCAAATCATTTTGAAAAGTATCATCATGAAAATGATTTTCTTCGTCATCTTGATCGTAAATATTCTTATGAATATCATCGATTAAATTTGATGGAAAATTAAAATTTTGTTCATTATCGAGCACTGTCTGACGTGAAGGAAGAATTAAAGGAGACGAAGAAGAGGAAGTCAATGATTGTTCTTCATTTGGTGTGTAATAACTAGTATTTGGCTGTGTTTCAGCATTTAACATATCGGTTACGTCTACCATTCGACACTCACTAAAATCAAGATCTTTTAACAATTTTTCATATTTCGGTTGACTAATACGAAGATTATTATTTTTAAACAACGATTTCATTTTATCATCATTCGATGTATCACTATCGATATTTTCATCATTGGTAAACGTATCATTCTTGCTATCGTTGTTTTCATTATCAACAAGTATTTCTAAACAAAAAACGAGAACACAAACACATTACTCTAAAGTTTAACAATTTGACGCATGTATTATGTCACAAAATTAGAAAATTTCTGTGTACTACATCTTCTCACAGAATAAATCAAAAAGAAAGACGTTGGAAAATTAAGCAGGCCTGCTCGAACTCAAAACAGGTTTGATCTATGAAAGTAATCTTTGTCGATTATCGACTTCGTAGATCGAGTAAACCACATTTTGACAATAGTAATTTCAGCACGATACATACAAAACAAGCGTTTCGTGTTTGTTATGTCCTTTGATCCGATCATTTTAGTACTTAAATAAAAATTATACTTTTCTACACGAATTTATCTGAGCTAAATTGTTCAGAAGGTCAAGAACAAGAGTGTCATGAAGCAGATGTGATATTGAATAGCAATTCATTCTGAAAATGATAGGAATCTTATCTTATTATTATTTTCATATTCCAAAAAAAAAGTAAAAAATACAGAAACTGCTACTTTCTCTTCCCGTCTAAATTCAGTATGCGTGCATACGTGCATCTACCTGTTTGATCATGATTGTCTTTCTGATCATTATTATCGTTGTCATTAACATTTATTTGATTTTCATCCATTTTGTCTTCTTGGAAAGTAGTTGATTGATTAAATGTAAAGCTTGTTGGTAAGATGACAAATGGTGGAACTACAAACAAAAAGGTTTATAAATCTTTTGATGCAATTAATACATAAAGGAGTTGCCTTACATCCTGACTGCATGAAAAACGGATTCATTGGATCATTGTTATTATCAGACATAATGAATTTAGCAGCTAAATAAATAAAATAGTATAGTGGCAAAATGTACAACTAAATTAGTCAAACTTCTTGATAAAACATCCCTACAAACATCAAGTGTTTGATGTCCACAAGAAAAAGAATTTCTTTCCATGAAAAGAAAGAGAAGAAAAGTTATTTAAATTCGAAAACACTATAGTATAGCTAAAGCAGAGAGAAAAAGAGAGAAGAGAAAGAGCTTGTATTCTCATCAACATGAATGTTGAAACTAAAATATATGTACATTAGCCATCTCTTAATAATGGTACTCATCGAAATACAATACACGGTAACAAAAAGAGAAAAGAAAAACAACATTTTATTTGACATGAGATGAAAAAGTAGGTGTACCATTTGCTGTCTTAAAAGATTTTGGCCGTTAAAAAAGAAAGTAAAAACTAGACTGCACTTGTGCTAATGCACTGGTTACGATTTGAAAAGTAGATACCTGTTAGAACATGAATTCGTTGAATTTTACAAATACATCAAAGCTTATTATAGTTATTATACTTTTTACATAATAAGTCATGCCAATCATATGATAAAACAGCTGTTTGACAAATCGACTTTTCAGTACGTTTGTTGAAGGTTACCCTATACGAGACATCGTACTAGTACGTTAAAATAATTATCGTTTGAAAAAATACAATGTTATTTCTGAAATTTTCTCAATTTTCGAGGCTTGAAATAAATGACTAGAACATTTCTAGGATTCCAAACAGTTCCACTTCTCACAATTTGTAATTTGAATAGTCTTAGAATCACAAAAACCTTATCAATAGATCTCAAGATAATCTTAACGAAAGTTTTTCTGGACTACTTGACATCAACAGCTTGCCCTGAAGAAAAATACGAAATAATCCTTCTTATTTCAAAAAAATACACAAAATTTTACTTTTTCTCTGAGAAAATAATATTTTATTGGTCTAAGAAACTTTAGAAATAATCAAGAATATAAGTAGGAATTTTTGACTGCACTAAATGAAATGGAAACACTTTTTTCTAGTCCAAATGGCTTTCTCATGAAACAGCTGGTTAGTTGCAGCAGCTTGATTTCACCATGTTTTACTCGATCTTTTCTTCAAGAACGTGGTACAATCAAATTATATACGATTCTCTTACAGATACATGAAAAAAATTTGACGCACTGGTTATCTTGTGAAACTCAGAAACAAGTGTACAGTGATAGAAATTGTTACTTTACTCTTTAGAAACTGAGATTTCTTTATTTTTTCAGACATATGTAACTCCAATGAATTTAGGATGTTTTTCCAGAAATTTAAATTCAATTTTTATCTTTAAGCACTTACTTTATCCACCGACATTTACAATTAATGTATATCTCTACAAAAAACATTGCATTTTACATTGATTCTGATTATACATCGAAATTAAGCATGCGACTTTTTAAATCATTTTGGTTCTCTAGAATTTTTCAAAACAGAAAAATAAAAATAAATTTTCTCCAGTAGAAAACTTTTTTAACAACCCCCACCCCTGTTTTTCTATGCAGCTACGTTGCTGCCAGGGGATCGTCGTGAGACGGGAATCTCATAGGTTACTATAGAACGAGACGAAATTTTTAAAGTATCCGTGAGACAGGACAAGATAAACAAGCCGTAGGACGGAACGGAATAGGATGAAAGTTTTCAAATTATGAGACGGGACAAAAATTTCATCCCATAGGAAATTAGTCTGTTGTATTGTTGAATTTTCAGATGCATTTTTGAATCTAAGCTGGAGTTGTCGTGTGCCGGTCATCCGGCTTGTTATATTTCACACGGTTGGTCACACAACCTGGTTCGTAACCTCGTCTGATTCTCTTAGTGCGTGATATTTTCTGAGAAAAGATGAATAGTTCAAAATGACAAATATCATTTGTTGTTTTTTTACTTTGTTAGTGGGTCTATCTTTTTTACGACGAAAATCTAGTGATTTATAAATGTAACATAATTTAATGTGGAATAGCAGATTTTTATAATTTCTTACGTCGAAACTAGAAAAACAACTGCTGCAGAAACTCCGCTTAACAAGAAACAATTTTCAGAGAAAAAACATTTTAATGGGATCCTGTGGGATCTCACGGGACGAAAACTTTTGAATACTCACAAGATGGGATGAAAATATTTTTCTGTAGGAGGAAATTTTCGTCCCATCCCGTCCCACGACGATCTCTGGTTGCTGCATCTGTTACTGCAGCTTCTTTGTGGACAACATCCGCTACACGCAAAACGCTAATGGCACCGTAAAATCATATTGTTCTTAACACTGTGGGACTAGCATCGAATCGATCTTTGTCTGTGAATTCGATTTTATGAGTTTGGAAAAGTAAAAGAAACATAATCATCAAAATAGAATATCTGTTCTCAAAAATGGTTCTCTCTTGCATCACTAGAGCCCATGTGAGGTAATCTCGAACCGTCTGTTCCATGAGATGGGGACAAAAGTTGGCTCGCGGATTCGGAGTAAAAACAATTACACGGAGGCGGACCAAACCGCAGAAAACGCTTGTCCCGTTAGTTATATCTTTTTCTTGTAATAATGCTACAACTTCAAATGTTTAGTTCCTGTAACCCATCAAATTAGAATTTTAATGCTGTAATAAGTAATAAAAACTAATATAACCGAGAGAGGCGAAATAGTTTGAATTTAAACTTGATAGGATGTCTCACATATAAAACTCGGTTTATAATACTTTCTTTTATTCTGAGCTGGTGAGTAGATGTAGAATATAGTTTTAAAAAAGAACTTATTTTAAGTTTAAAATCATATAAATTAGAATTAAATTCCATCGTCGAGATTCTGGAAAGAATAAGTTGAGAATTGAAGGGTGGATAATAAGCTGAAGTTTAGTTTACAACAAGGAGTTATTCGAAGCGATTCTGCCAATCGCGCGATCTTTAACTCTGACCTATTAGTATATACACAATCGACTCTTGAACAGTTACGATTTATCTTTTGACATTTGCAGAAAAAAAATTTCTCAGTTATAAAACGATACAAAAAGTTTTTTCCATGGAACGGACAGCCTCGGCACAACATTGTTCGCTCACGGATTCAGGCTTACGGCATAGGACAAAAATTTTGTGTTCGAAATTGGGTTTATACGTTCGGGTATACAAAAACGTTTGCCTCATAGGATTCTAGGCGTCATACACCTAGGAACAGAAAGGAAAGAAATCTGATTGATCGATCTCTCGATGTTTGATTGATGGAAAAGTTGTTGAATGAAAATTAAAAAGAGGTCTGTCAGTGCATGCTATGCTGTCATCTTTTTAATTAAGAAATTATTCTAAAAAATGCAGTATTGTATTTAGTACAATCTTATGCAGATTGTTGAATGAGCTATTCGACTTAGTAATCCAGAAATGAGCCGTTCAAGAAGATAAATGCTAAAATTAGTTTTCATGATAATTAACGAACCTGTATTTTATACTATTTTTAATAGTACGACAGACAAGCAGATATACGAACTATATCCACCATAAAAAACTCAAACCTACTGTAATTTCCAACGTGACGTCAATGTTTTTACCGCACTCTAATAGAAGTGAATTTTGATCAAGGGGGAAACCGCAGATTTTGTGACTTTTGTAATTTGGGCTTCGTTCCACAGGCAATCAATTTTTTTCAAATTTTGTTGTACTCCTGGAGACTTCTTGGTATTCTTCGTGACTTCGCTAAGCCCGAAGAATTTTCCTGACTGTTTTTGAATTTGTCCGCGTTTTTTCCGCTTAGCCCCATTTTCAGTCATTTTTACAGATTTTCGGGATCATCGGATTCTAACCCCTTTTTCCGATTTTTTCTTGTACTCCCAGGGATCCCTCCAGTTTCTCGAACTTTGGGAAGTTTGTATAGGAACAGCTGCTTTGAATTCTGCTGTTTCCCCCTTGATTTTGATTGACCTGCAAGTAGAACTAAAATATCCACTGTAGCATTGCTTTTGAGATACTGCAGACACATTTATATATAAACACCGCGTCTTTATATTCTGCCACAACATTTTTTTCAACTTTGAACTTTTGTTATAAGTGGTGCATAGTATTTTGAGTGTGGAAATGGTAGGTATCACGAAATTTTAAGTTTATGATAGCGGATTCTAGAAATGTGACTGCGTTGTTAAAATTCTTTGGCTTATGAGGGAACATGTTCCGGTGAACTCTTCCGATTTCGTTCGTTCATACGTCATTCGATAAAGTATATTGAGATAAGAGAAAGCCTAAAAGAGTTCGGGCCCATGGCTCTTTAAGGCCCGGTTTTCTGGATTTTCAGAAACTCTGAAAAATAACCCCAACCTTTCTTAATGAGACATGATTGTATCCCGCAAATTTCTGATTAAAATGAGATATCTGCCAGCTCTTCGTGATCTTTCTTTGTAAAGTCATAGAATTTGCAGGAAAAGCCCTAAATGTTCATTGTCAGCTCAAAGCTATAGACATAAGAAATTAATTTAGGGTTTTTCGTGTAAATTCTATAACTTTGCAAAGAAAGATCGCGAAGAGCTGGGAGATATCTCATTTTAATCAGAAATTTGCGAACTACAACCATGTCTCATTAAGAAAGGTTTGGGTTATTTTTCAGGGTTTCTGAAAAACTGATTTTCCAGAAAACCGAGCCTTAAAGAGCCATGGGCCCGAACTCTTTTAGTCTTTCTCTTATCTCAATATACTCTATCGAATAACGTATGAACGAACGAAATCGGAAGAATTCACCGAAGAACGTTCTCTCGTCAACGAAAATCTCCCGCGAAAAAGTTATTTCTATGAAATCTTACTGAAACTAAATGAACAGAGAATAATTCTTGAAAAAGTCTTGTAAGAATCTGATAAAGGAGTCTGATCACTTTCGTATGAAATTCTTATAAGATTCTCACTCGATTCTTACAAAATTCGTGCCACGTCTTATATAAGAATCTTATCCGATTCTTATCAGAAATTTCCAAAAAAATTTGTCTTGGGGAAGACATCAGAATTTTTTGTTCGTGAATCCTTTTTCATGAATAGTTATTATTGCTCAGTTATCTCTGATTATAGCTTTCATTTATTATGAGCCCTTTATAACAAGAAAAGGAATCCACCAAATTTTTTCATTCAGGTTTTGCAAAATCAGCCAATTCTGTAGCTAGTACATTCGTTAAGGAAGTGAGTGGGAATCTCTCGGTCGAGGAACTAATACACCTATAACGAGGAATCGGAAGGACGATGCTAATTTTGTAGATGTAATACATATAGAAGAACATTTAAACAAAGATTGAGCTGAATCTAACCATCGCCTGCACACTCACTACACTAGGGACACAGCTTTCGAAACTTTTCTAATGTGCAAAATACTTTGTTTCGATGCGATTTTAAAATCAATCTGGATAATTTTTTCGTTAGTAATTAGTGCAAGTAGCATAGAATCATTCCTGTTTTTTTTTCATGTTTAAAAGCATTAAGTTGCCTAAAAATTCAATTTTCACTGTTTGCTGAGTTTTTGAGCAAATTCACTTCGTTGCTAGAGCCAATATATTATCCTATGAATGAGATATTCTGGTTGTGCTGCTGTCCTCTGTGCATCAAACAGAGTCGCCATATACGACTATTATCATCTGTTTCCAACGTGCATTTTTTTCATGCACGATCAAACAGTGACTTGACGGCGACATTTACTAATATAAAAGATGATAGCTTGTAGTTAGTCAATAGTCTACTCAAGAATCCTCAATGCATTTAAACGATAATGAGGCATTATTCATAACAATACTACACTTACAAGAATTTTCTGGATCCTGGAGTTTCTTATCTCTCTCCAACGAACGAAAGCCTGTCTGTCTAATTCACTTTTCCTTTTCTCTCCTTTTCATATATTATATATGTATAAAAGAGAGACGAGATCCTCCTCCAGACACAGGTAAAGACTCAATTGTTCCTCGGCAAGAATCTTGTGAGACTTGAACCTAAGAGGACGTCTTAATAGCAAATATCTCGATAATTGTAGCTTGTTCGGAAAAAAATGAAAGCAGGAAATGAATCTAGTTTTGAATACTACGTGTCATTTCTGTTTTATTGACTTTTCAAACAGGAAGTCGGCAGATATCTTCATTTCTACATAAACTGGAAAGAAGAACCCACAATTAGACATGACATGTCAATTAGTACGTAAAGATATATCGCTTTCAGATGCAATATCTGTAAAAATAACTAGATTATTATTTAACTTAAGAAGAAGTTCACTCTACCCTATTTAATTCACTGCTAATGTTAATCATAGAATACGACAGTATATATTTCAATATTAGTACTTGGTCAGATTAATAAAATACACGCTTCGTATCATCTTTGAAAAGACCTTAGTATTAAAAAATATTCCACGTCGAAGATTACAACGTCTTCTGAAAGAGACGACTAATGTTGATTATTCTTCTAGCAAATTTTTTATCTCTTTCCTCTTACCTATTACATGCAATTTTTTTAACTGCGGTCAAAATAAGTTTTCATTATTTTTTATTATTACATTGACTATCAGCTTTAATCAATTAAAGTTAAAAATTCAATGTAAACAGAAAAGTAGAACATGGTCATCACGTTATTGATAGATACTCTATTTATTTATATCAACGATACTGCAAATATCTCTTTTACAGTGAATGGCTAAACGAAAAGATATTAATGAGTTAGTCCAGTTTATCATCTCTAAATACTCACATTTGTTTTAACAACATTCATGTTGAATGATTCGAATGTCATTATACTATATTCACTCAACAATATCGAAAATATCTGGTTGATGAAACAATACAATAGAATTTGTTATTTTATAAACAAAATCATTTTTAATAAACCCGATATAAAAGAACAAAACAAAAATGATCGATTTCAACGCTTTATATCTTCGATAATTTCCTACTCCTACTAGAATGAAGAATAGCTCGATTAGATGTGAGAAATGATAAAAAAACTCGTCGTGATTGAACTTTTAATCAGATCGAACTAGTTATATCACACTTGTTTAGCACGAAATTAAAAAATAGTTTTAGTTGATATCCTTCATTAATGATACTTTTCACTAGATTATCGAGTAATTCTTATTCGACAATATAATCATGAACATTTTCAGCATTATTACCATTCGATAGTAATTAATAAATAAATATATAAAAAGAGACATAGCATTCTAGTGAAACTTCATTTTATGCAGTACGCAAAAAAAATCTATCGATCAAAAACTAATTTTCTTTTTGATTGTCCTTTTTTTTACTAGCTCGTCTAGCTATCATTGCTTCTTGTTTGAGTGATGATATGACATTAATATTAACATCTTAATCTTGAACTCGTTATTATTGACTCATATCATATATCGTTTTCTTTAAGAAGACAATAACTTATGTTACTTGCTTGAATATTCGGTTTACTAATAGTAAACCAAGTAACATGAGTCACATCAATATTTATTTTTATTAAAAGCGAAAATATGTCGATTTAATACATTTTTAATTTTAGACAATTTATTGGCTTATTTTTTATTAGTTACATTTAAATGAGAGCATACCAGAGTTGCCAGATGGTCCACATTTTGAGAACAAATTCCGGATTTTTGAGATTTTTTTCTGCAATTTGTCTGCATTTTAAGTATTTTCTACTTTTGCAATTTTTTGTTTAAACTCATCGTTATCATACACTGAAATTTATAATTATTTCTAATCAACGTCAGAACTGCTTAAACTTATTTATTCTAATAAAGAATATAGTCCAAAAACAACGTGTTAATTAAAATCGAGATTTACATTTCTGTTTGTTGTTCTATTATGTTGCATTGAGTAAAACCACAAAGTGCAAGAACAAACATTTTTTTGACTTTCTACTTGTGAAAAAGGATGAAGTTAGACCATGAAAATGCGTTTCCGTTTTCTGACAAAATTTTTCACAATTTTTCGCATTTTGAAATTTTTATTCTGCATTTCTGACTTCAGCATCTGGCAACTTTGGCATTATGTGAACTGTTTACTTTTGTATTATTCTTCTAATAAAACCATAAATTGATACATTGATTAGGATACTTTGATTTGCGTTTTCGTATTGGTTTGATTAGAGTTTGCAACAAAGATGACATTGGTTTGTTAAATATGTGATTTGATTTAAATAACAAGGAAAAAATAAGACGAACTGGCACGTTTAGATAAAATATGAGTAGAAACAATGCCATATTTGAAAGGACCAAGAGTAGGATCTAAAGTGAATGAGGAAAACTCACTTTATAACTCTCGGCAAAGGAAAAGCGCGTCTACCTGCAGTTCCCGTTCCTGCAAATTCAAATGTTAGACAGAAGAAATGGGAAACTACTTCATATAGATTACGCGCCCTCTATACGTCTCATTATGACTATTTATTGGTTGTAGCTGACCAATAGCAAGAGAATGTAGTGCACCCTATGGGGTGTGCAGAGAAAGAAAAAAAAAATGCAAACATTTGTATTGTTGAGCGTTGACGTTTGTTATGTATGTTATGTTTTTCAACATTTTTTTAGCAGAAAGATCTGTTTATCTTTCATCTCCATTTGTCCTGTTTATTGACAACGAATTTCTGTATATTAATTAGTTTTTTGGTAGTGATGATCTAATTTATAAAAGTTATATGTTGCATCACTCAAACTATTAGCTATAAACAGTTTTAAATTTGAATAAAATTGAATGCATAACTATCAATTTTCTTAAAAGTCATTGACTTTAGTACAAAGTCAAGAAAAGACATCTGTTCTTTTTTTTATTAACACTTTCTATAAGAGAATAGATTTTATAATTAGAGATCTGCGCCCGTGAAACGCCCATTATCGATGGCCTCTTTTACGCTAACGCCAAGGGCCACTAAAATTTTTGATGTTTCACGTTGGAAGGAAAATTTTTAAACATCAGCGCCGATAAAGAACTCTTGTCCTCATTGAACAGAACAAGAAAAGAACATGTAAACATCTGTTTTTAAGACGTTAAAAATCAGCAGAAACAAAAATTAGCTTGACTTCAAGAAAATACATACAGTAAAATTTCGCTGCCAATAAAAAAAAATCTAACATTTGCCACGTTCACCAACGTCGCAACAAAGACTTTTGTCAGTCGAAGGCGAAGAAATTTTATTGAGATGGACGCTGTCGCTGAGTACTT
Source organism: Didymodactylos carnosus (assembly GCA_905250885.1). Lineage (NCBI taxonomy): Eukaryota > Metazoa > Rotifera > Eurotatoria > Philodinida > Philodinidae > Didymodactylos > Didymodactylos carnosus. The sequence goes on from CAJNOQ010000892.1 coordinate 36,298, forward strand.
TTTATCAGTGCAGATCTTTGTTTTTAATAATCATAATTTAATGGTCAATTTTCTTATTTAGTTTTAAACACAATCTCGACATATGTTTTTCTTTGTATCCGTCCAGATTTCAACTTAATTAATTTTTTTCTTACTATGTTTGATATTCATTGCTGATTATGTTTCAAATTTAGATTAGTTGTGGAGAAAAGAGAATGTGTCGACTGTCTAATTACCTTTTAACTTAGCCATCAGATCTTTTCATATAGTGTTAGATACTTATCCTCTTCATGTTATGTTGACCACTATTGTGGAGATAACTATTGAAAGTTCTTGCATTGTAAATAGTCTTTTAATTTATTATCTTCAACTGAGCATAACAGAATAACATTGATAACAGTCGCTGGATCTAAGTTAGAACGTCATTGTATAACAATTTGGCTTCTATTTTGTACTATGTTATATTCATCTCTTTTATTAATCAATAATCGTTTAATTTCAGAAGAGTTAAACGTAGTAAATTGTGAACGAGAAAATCATGGCGTTTGCAACGTGTAAGAAACCATATTTTTTCGGAATATAAACAATTCGTTCTAGTCTCCGATTAGTAATGGAGAAGTACTTTTAACGTAAAAGGTAGAACAGATAATTAGTCACAAATGTTTAGCAAGGTTACTAATAGCGAACTTTGTCGCTCTGAATAACGAGAATATATCGAGTCAAATTGGCTCAACGACCTCTGGGAAATATTTTTATGCTAAGGTCATCTTGTTCCTATATTCAATCTATAACAAGTTGTATTCAATTTGGCATTTATTTTCAAACGAGTTAATCCTAGCTTTTTGCTATTTTTGTTAAAGTTTTATGTTTTTATCGTGAAGAAAATCCGATTAATTAGTTTTTAGAGTTTAATGATGATAGGATTTCGATAAGTCAAGTTTTGAAATTTACAGTAATGCGTTTGGTCGATAGCAATTGCGTGTGCGTTTTTTTGTATATATCTACACTCATTCTTGTAAACATTGAATAAAAAAAGACCTATCCTTTAGGGGACATAAAAGAAAAGATCTTGATTAGTACATAAATATTCAAACGACGTGAAACAAATTGTTTCAGTAGTTTTGTTCTTTCTTCTTCTTTCATTTGCAAATGAACAAACATTGTATATCTGGAAGACATACATGTAAGAAAGAAAAAAGAAAGAAATGTTTTTCAAAGTCTTATATTCCTATCCTTTAGTTTTTATTTGATCGTTACTACAAGTTCTTACACACACACAATCTAGTAAAGTAGTTTTTAGAAGAAATTAGGGGTGAACAAAAGTTGAATCATTTAGTAAATGTTGTTGGACAGAGTTTCTTTTTTCGTTTTCTTCTTTTATTTTTTTGAGATATAAACCACTACATCTGAAAACTCTGAAAATAGTCTCACACATCTTTTAGTCGCGAATGAAGGTTTTATGATTCAATTAGTAAAATAGTTTCTAGAGGCAATAATTACACAGCGGTTGAATCAAATATATCTTAATCTATAGATCATATATTTTAATACGATTTGTTTGTCGACTAATGAAAATCGTCTCTAAATTGATCTAATGTTATTGACATACTTGACAGTTTAAGCCTTTCTTGTTTTTTACAATTTGTCTCATTAGAAAACCTTCGACAACAATCACACACATGCACTCTCCTCCTCTAGAGTCGAACTAACTATATTGAACAATAGTACAATAGAACAAGTGTTGACGAACACTAACACGTAAGAAGAAAAAATTGGAGATATTTAGAGATTAATCTCTTCTCTAGTTGACTATAGCTATTATTGGAAAGTAGTTTTTAATAAAACACGAACACAATTTCTACTATCAAACAGTTTAGAAGAAGAAAGAAAAAAAAATCTTTTTTTGTCTCTGTTCTGTACATGCAGTAAACCACTTTCTTGTCAATGTTCTAGCAAGGTTCTTATCTCTTGCTATTTTGGATAAGAACCTTTACATTTGTCTTGATGGGTCAGTTACGTTTTCATTTCTTATTGTTTTTTTCATACCGTTATTTGAAAAAGATTTCTTAGCGATTATCAACAAATCACCTATGTGTTTTGTTCATTTCCGCGTTATATATAACTTGTAATTGTGCACTACAATCCTGCAAAATCCTTGCCAAAAAACAATTGAGTCTTTACTTGTATCCGTTAGAGAGGATCTCGTCATATATATTACTATTGGATTACATTGGTATGCTTATGTTCGTACGGCTTTTTGTAAGAAATACAAGATACGGTTTTGAGATTAAAATTTTTATGTTGTAAATTGTAGTCAGAAATTATCAGATAAAATCATATGTAAATTATTTAACAAGATCTTTGTCTGAAATGCTAAGAAGCAAGAATCTTGCAAGAAATAGAACAAGAAAATCGACTAGTAGAGGTGCTGTTATCTTGAAAAACTAAAAATCGATTCTGTCTATTGAATAAAATATATGGCTAATCTATTTGAAGAACAGCTTTAATTGTGTGTGCATGTTTATATTCAAACTACGGAAGGAACATATTTTTAAACTACGGATATAAATTAGCATTGAAAACGTCAACGCACGAAAATTGTTCGATTGTATAAATCGTTCGTAGTTAACCTTTCTCTTTCTCTCTTCTTCTACTTAGGTATTTATTCTAGAAATCTATACAAAAAAATGTTCGTCGCTATTAAATATCTACTCTAGTTTCTTGTTATAGAGATACCATTCATTTTTGAGTTAAAAACAGGTTATGTGTACATTTATTCAAGTAGAAAATTGTAGAACTTAATGAAACTTATGGGAATTCTTTTCGATGACTTAATGATATGTAAATTTTGGCTAAATTAAAATATCACTTAGATTCTTTCTGAGAGAATACTGACTAGTATGAAAAGTCTGGTTAAATTGGAACAATAAGATAAGTTCCATCTTTTTTATCATTATTAAAGTAGACAACTTCACCATTTTGACTAATGATGTACCGAGTGACGAGCGAAACATCTCAGAAATTTTGTCTACTTTAAAAATAATAGAAGATTATGATTTCTATTAAAAATTACTCAGTAGCGACAAAATCTGCTCTGCTTTCTGAACATATTTTAAAGGCTTTTTAAACTACGCAAGAGTGGCATCAGTTTGTTTTTCTCTCTTCAGAAATAATTGGACAATAGTAATATTTAAATTATAACTGAAAATAAATTCTCTTATGAGAATTTTCATAAACTTTCATGTTT
>CAJNOQ010000893.1:0-39494 GCA_905250885.1 Didymodactylos carnosus
CTTAGAATCCTTGAAAAACAGATTTTAAAAATCACTGTGCGTATAAAAAGATGTATATATAAGTTATATAAGTCTCTTCTGTCAAATGGCGAAAGCCGCAAGTTTGCATATATTTTCGTTCAAAAGTCGAAAATTGTTATAGTTTTAAAATCTTATTTTAAGTTCACATCTAATTTTTAAGTTTTCCTTTTTTAATACAGAAAAAAGAGAAGAAAATCTCAAGTTAGATAGATCTCTAACATGACATCATATAAAAAATATTTTTTGCTTTGTCCATGACCTTCGTCAATTTGCCGTTGATTGCTGCATTTTTTTGTTACATTTTGCGAAAAAGCAGTGAACATTTCAAGCTATTACTATGATCTGGATGGGTGCAATGACGTCATGACATCGGCTAGGTCCAGTGTTGAACTTCCTGGAAGCAAAAGCGATAAAAAGAACTGTTAATGGAACACCTTTCTTGAATTTGTTTAACATAGTTCGTGAAATAAGAACGACAGAAAAACAAAGATAAAGAGAGTAAAAATCGTCGTTACTGATAACGTCCAATGACTTTTAGCAAACATTTTTTTAGCCGACAGCCCCTCTGAAAATTTCGACCGTCCACTCGAAAAACGACCCCTAGATAAAACACTGCGTAAACATTGCGTAAAACTACCATAAACCAACTCGTTTGTCTGACGGTCAGACAAAGAGACAGTTGTGTCTCTATTTTGTGGCAAAATTAAATCAGATCAGACAAAAATTGAAGCGTAAATTTGAAAAACAAAGTGATTTTCTTCATTTTCGAGGTGAAAAACAGAGTGGGAATCTACTTCTACAAAGTGGAAGGCCGCTTTGCTTTCGCAAGGACCACCAATCATTAGAAACATCGTCTAGCATTACGATGGCACTGAAAATCTGCGATTTGAAACCGGAAAAATCTGACTGCAAAAGCTGACGACAAAAACGTTGAAAGTAACGTTTTTCCCTTAGGTCATGGTAAAGCCATTTCATTCAACGTTAAAGAAGTTGATAGCTCCCGAATCATGGATTTTCAAGATGTCGCTTAGATGCAGTTTTGTAGACGGACTATATATCTATCAAAAGAATTGACCTATTTCTACGTCCGTTTTCAGAGATCCAAACTGGTTTTACAAAGATCTTCTGGAAAACCAGGCTGCTCTCGCAGTATCAGGTTGCATGCGTGGTACATCACAGCAGAAAAGTCTGCAGGACTCAGGTTGGTTGTCAGTAACGCGGTTGGTTTACATGAGAAGAGTGTGCCTCCCTATGTCGACTATCGCCAGTTTCGCATGCGCTACAAAGTCGCGATGGAACTGGATTTCCCTATATAGTCGCTACATTCGCGACGCGACTCCTTCATTTTCTCCTTTTAGTGGGCGCGACACTTTGTTCTCGCCAAATACGGGCGAGTCCGAGTGACGACTCGAGTCACATTTTTCTATGACTCGGACTCGAGGTGAAAGACTTGATAAACTTGATAAACTGACTCGAGTCACTTTCGAGTCAGTCATGTGCAAATTGGGATTGCTATGATGACGTTTATTATGTTTGTTATATACCAGAAGAGGGAGAGATTTGAGAATATTCTAAGTAGAACATTGTGGCACATGAGAGGATTGAAGTTCTTGGAAAAATGAATCAGAAGGAAGTTTTATGACTCGAAGTAACTCGAGGTTACTCGAGTCTCTTTTTGATGCGACTCGGACTCGGACTTCGACTCGAAGTCTACTGACTCGGATTCTACTCAGGCTCGAAAAAGTGGTGACTCGCCCATCTCTGGTACTCGCGATGTCGCGAAGCGACTCGTATCTTTTTTGATCAAAGCGCGACTTTTTACTGAAGGCAGTAGAGAATATTCTCTCTCGATTGCCGCGTCGCGATCGCGACTCATTCTCTATTGGCGTTTGATCCAGTTATAACAACAAAAGGATTCACAATGCGTACTTTTATATTATGCTTCTCTTTAGTTCAGTAATTTTGCTCTTAGGCAACTGAAAATGGGATTACTTCGTATAATGTTCGATTAAAACTTCGCTGTTTTTCCCAAATTTATCGTTCATTCAGCCGGTACACAGGCTGCGTATTGTAATAACTGTCAATTGGTCCTATTCTTAACTGAACGAACGATAAATTTGGGAAAACAGCGAAGTTTTAAACGACCATTATACGAATTAATCTCATTTTCCGTTGCCTAAGAGCAAACTACTAAAGTATCACGCATTGTGAATCCTTTTACTGTTATAACTGGATCAAACGTTATCAAGTATGTTTTTCTTTCATAAAAAAATTAGAATGAGTTTAAGAGTTGAATTTCTCATATTATTACCTCTCTGGCTATCGTTGCATCATGTTTTACTTGGACTTTTCTTCGAGAACATGATACGATCACTTTTGAAGTTTACATCTACTTTGCCTTCAGCACTCCACAATTTCTATCTAAAATGGTAAAAGACATTCTCACTGGAGAACTTACACAGATTCAAAGTGAGTACACTGCAATTTTGAAGGCCTAGTCCCTCGTTTAACTCCTTGCGGCGTATTTCTGTCGCGACGGTAAACTATCTTCTTCACTCTATCTCTAAAAAGTGAATAGTGAACTGTGATACCTTTAGTGAAAGAAATTTTCATCTCGGATGAAGTTTTCTGCCTATGATTCAAAATCTAGTATCAAAATAAAGGTGAGAGAGGCTGATATCTTATGATTCTAACGTGAGCCTTACCAATAAGGTAACGTTTGCCGTATGTGAAGAAAACATTCACGCCTGGACTTTCAGAGAATGCGTATCCCTGATTACTAGACGCTAATATCCGTTCGTTGCTAGAGCCAATCTAGCATCCTGTGAATAAGGCGGAAGAAGAACTGATTGAAGTATATAATGCAGTCCTCCACTTTATCGCAGCAACTCAGCGGTTTGATCAGCCTTGATGTTTTATCTGTATCTATGTTGAATATATTGTCATATTACGATAATTAACATCTCTCTCTCCCTTCCTCGCCATAAACAAATTCGTATTTTTCACTTTTTTTTTAAAACAACTGTCATACTAATCATTTTATTATATTTCAACAATTCATAATTTTCTTTTTATATTCTTCACTTTTATATTTCTTGATTTTCAAGATTTTCTTTCCTGTTGTATACGAGAAACCGGCACACAATGGGCCTGCCAGACTTGCCGTACATATTCATTGTTTCCTTTGTAAGTTTATTATAAGTATCAGAAATAAATATATTTAGATCCTTTGAAAAACCGGAGAAAAAAGAGGAGAAAAGAAGAAAGGTTCATTGATAAGATCGATGCGTCTTTTGTTTTGTAGCAAACAGTTTTTTCTCCGTATTTGCTTCGTTTTGGTTCTTGACAGTTTCTTAAGAAATATTTGTGTCTGTTTTCTTTATACTGCTAAATGAACAGCTGGAAAAAACACCAGTAGAATAAACTACACCGTAATCTTGAATTATTTTCAGTTTTATAGAAAATCGACTATAAAAGCCATGAGGATTTTCAAACTTATAGAAAATGTTGATTTTCAAGATTCTTGAAAATCGACTCGATGTTCCAGAAATTTGATTTTCAGGAAGCTGGCAAATAAAGAAGGATTTTCAGATTTATAGAAAATCGATGGATTTTCTATAAATAATTTCCAACACTCTTGAAAATCGAGATCGATTTTCAGATTAGTAGAAAATCAAAGAGGATTTTCTATGAATAATTGCCACGATTGATGACATACTCGTTCGCCTTTTTATTTTACAAAGATGTGGCTATATAAGATACACAGATTCGGCTATAGAATTTTTGCGGTAATATTTCTAGAATTGTTCTAGTGTTCTTCTATACTGCGATCTTGAAAATTATTTATAGAAAATCGCCGTGGATTGTCAGAATGTCCATATATGAAATCGCCGAGGATTTTCTATTTTATAGCAAATGATGTTGATTTTCAAAAATCTTGAACAGTTTACAGTGTATATTTAATTATCTTTCTCTTTTTTCTTTGTTTCGCTTATAAGATAGATCTATTCATTACTTTCTTTGTAGAGAAAACTCACAAGCGTTTGTGGAAATGAAAATTTTGCTTTCTAAAAAAAAAATTTCTAAAAAAGTGCCTGATACTTTTCTGTTGTTCTCCCAATTTCGAGAATAAATCTCCGGATTTTCATCCTGACTTTTTCGAAAAAAATCTGCTGATCAACTCCTGATTACGAAAAATTGGACTAATAAATGAAAAAATAAATGAAAAGTGCCTGTAGGCATTCCGGATTTGAAAGAAAAACTTTTAGGTGCCTAACTAGTTTTCTTCCAACATCTTTCGGGTAGCCAATCGGTCTTCGAAAATCTCATTGAAAAAAAGCTAAGCATTTACTCTTGCCAGAATAAAATAAGCCTCCGCTCCTTGATCAAGTCGCGTTCATCTACACATTATATTTCTTTAAGACATAGAGGCTAGTTTCCTTTTTTCATTTGTGGCATTATTTTATTTTATTTTCCTCCTTTCTTTTGCTTTTTTGGACTTGTTTTTGATAGACACGACCAATGAGCATCGTTCTCTTCTGTTTTTCTCTTCTTTTTACCCTAGGCCGTTTTTGGCAGATGTTATTGACAAGTAACATCTAACTTCAACAGATTCAGGCGTTTCTTCCTTTTAGTTTCATGAAGAGACTATCTATCGTCAATTAGCATTGATCCTGGCTCCTTCGGACTACTATTTGGAGCTAAAAACAAACGAAAGGTTCATATTATCTAATTTTTCGGGAAATTTAGATGTAAAACGTCAATGCCAATGTGAAGTACTATGTTCTTAATGCTGTGAGTTTAGCCTATCCAAAGTGATTTCCTAGAATTTTGCTGATTCGGAGATCTTCTTCTAAACCTTTCTGATTTTTTGACTTCTCCTGACTTTTAATCTTTTTTTTGTACTAGCGAAAGATGTATTGGTGGAGCACCGTTAAGTTGCTGAACCAGTGTTTCTAATCTGGTCTTCTCATAATGTATAGCCGTACATTTTGTTTTTCTTTCAAAGTGTATAAGTTTTACATAGAGTGTGCGCTAGTTAAGGCGATGAAAAGAAAACGAGTAAATAAAAACGTGATCTTTTCTTGGGAGAAATCTTCGAAAACAAGAAACTGCCTCTCAATACCGAACAAAAGTTGAAATTTGAACCTGTTCGTGATAAAAAAGTTTGACAAATGTTTTGTCTACTCGGGAACTATTACTTTTTGTTGGATAACCGTGGACATTTTTTAGGTCAAATCTCTTCTCGATATTAAGTACACCTACAGTATGTCAACGAGAGAAACAGACTTGAACTGAATGAGTGACTGATAGATGCTAGCCAACTTCTCTGTTCTTCAATCCAAGAGCAAATTTTTTGTACTTTTTTTAAACTGGAAAGCGAAAAAGTTCGGTAACATGCTGCCTCTCATTGTTGTAGGTGGTCCAGGTAGATTTAGCAACTGAATAATTGAGCAGATCACAGTATTGCGTGACTTTCTAGATAAAAAGCACTTCTCTCCATCAACGGATTTTGTCATGTTTAGTAACTCTTTATGACGGACGTTTTTGATATTTCTTTTATGCAGTCACTTGAGCCGACGTTCAACTATTTCTTTGCACAAAAAGAGAGAATTTTCTATCAAAATGAACAAAAAGAGCTGTTCCAGTTGAAATTCCAAAGAATCCCTCATTTTAATGTGCACAAATGTCGAAATCCTGTGAATTGAATTTAAGATTAAGTACTGCCGATGTTAGTTGTAAACAGCTTTATGATTTAATAACAGCAAAGTGAGGTTTAATCAAAGGAACGTGAAGTATATTAAAGAACCAATAGACTTATCAAAGTTTCGCATCTTGTTATTTTAACTTGTTTACAGTTTACATTTTTTTAAATCATGCCACACTAACAGCATATATGGACGGTAAACAGAAGAAAGAAAACGGTATCTGCAATACAAAACTATTGAGAAACACCCCTTCTCCCTCGAGACAAAAGTAAACAAAGAAAAAAAGTCAGTAAACGAGAAAAGATGAAGTCTTACAATGTAAAGTGTCATGATACAAGCGAAGAACGAAATCTATCAGAGCGTTTTTCATAAAAATAATAGCTGTTGTGGGGTTTTTCTGGTATTTTCTGACTATGAAGGTTTCATTTCTGAGCTGTAAAATGTTTAGGTGGCAATCCTGAGAATGTCATGACTTTGTTGTCTGTTGCCGTTTATTGACATCTGTTCAATGAAAACGTTTTCTTTTCTTTTGTTATTGATCGTAATGATTTGCATAGTACACGTCAAACATGATAGTAGAACTTTTTTCTTTATATTTGAATAAGATGTATTATATAGCGTAGTTGAAATTCACTTGGCTTCTTGAAAAAGATGTCATTTTCGTTCCTGTTTTCCTTTAATTAACGAGAGAAAAACCATCAATAGAAACCTAGAAAAATTGCCAACTAGAAGATGGTCATATGGATCGTCTGTTGAAAGTGTGGAAGCTTACTTACAGTCAAAAGAATTTTGCTCTTATTCGCTCACGCTCAGTCTAATTTTAACTAGAGAGTATTTGTTCATGCTTGTCCATGAAAAAAATGTATAAAATGGCGAAAAATATTTAGTTGAATTTTGTGTTCATGGTCAAAATCAGATATTCCTAAAACGATTACGTAAACTTTAGACTTATTTTTGCCATCTTGAGATGATAGAAAAAAAGCTTTTGTCCATTATTCAGTCATTTTTTTTAATCTAAATTTCCACTGTCTACCGTGCTGTATTCGTATTTTCGTTTGAAGTAGTATAGTGAGGGATCAGTAGACAGTGTTGTTGCATCGAAATTTTAAATTCAATATTATTGTATTATTGTATGCATATGGCGGATCGATTTTGTAGCAGAAATACGATTATACGAAGTATTATATTTTCATTCACAAGATTATTGGGAATGAATGTGCGCCCTCAATACAATAGATAGTTTAACCTCTTTATACGCTGTTTTCTTAATTATCACGATCTTATCAGCTTTAATATATAAGGTAAATCATTATTTTTTTCTTCTATTCTATTATTAAACATAATGAACGTTCAACTTATATCTTTAATAGAATCAGTTTAAATGGGTTTGGCATCACAGTATGTCATCTAGTTAGATGATTTAACAGCAATTGCTTATAATCTAGTTAAATTTTTGTGTTTTTTGGCGTCGCAAAGCGTTAAAAACAGACGAGGATATATGTTTTTATATATTCGAGTAAATTTTAAATAATTTTTTCTTTTTCTCTGCTCAACAACTTGAGAATAAATGCTTCGAAATGAGAGTAAAGGAGGAGTAATTGCTGATTTTGAAATAAATTATCTTCCATTTGAAGTAAACTCTAAATAAAAACAAGGGACTACCTTTCCCTACGGTCGCAAGACTCCTGTATCCATTCTCAATTTAAGCACTTCTGACGCTCAGTTATTCATCCGTGGTGCACACATTATTGGATCTAACCCACTTGGTTTTTAGCAAACTACTTTAGAAACTGTAATTTTGAGCACAAATTTGATAGAAAAACACGTTTGTGACAGCGACAAGATTTAGATTATCTAAAGTTTTTTTTAGTAATGTATGTCTGATGTCTTTGTTTTCATTTTTTTTTCAACATCGTTCTTATTAGAAGTTAGTAGCTGATGATAGTCTTCGATAGATATTAAAATCAATATTTTGCTGAGACTAACATCCGATACCAAAAATTTGTAGAATGATGAATTTGACAGAAACATAAGGTTATATGTAAAACTTAGTAAAAGTATTTTCTGTGAAGTAAACTCGCTTTTTAATTATTATTATTATTATGTTTTTATTCTTTTCAGAAAAAAAAGTTTTAACGTTTGAGAAATAATGTGAAAAGAAACGGGAAAAACTATGAAATTGTTTTTGATGATCACTAATATCTCTACACGATTAATTAATTAACTCATTTAATCCATTTGTAAAAGTCAAATATTTTTGTTAATTATCTTATTATTAGACAAAAAAATAGTGAATGAAAGGAAAAGATAGGATTAAGCTTACATCTATTTATTATAGTTGATGTAATCTACTCTAACAAAATATAACAACAGATTTCTTATTTAGTTTTGTAGAAGGATAGAGTAATCAAAAATTTATTAAATAATCATCATTTGTTCATTTGTGCATCTTTAAATGTGAAAACCTTTCGGATACTCTTTATATCTTTTGATTTTTCAAATTGTTTATCCGTAGGAAATAATACATTAATTTTATCCTTTCAATTTTGTTTGTATTTAACGGAAAGACGTTTGAGTTAATGATCAATAATATTGTTTGTTATACGAAAATTATATAAATATCTAATCGTAATGCGGTTGACATGTTTGATGAAAATGTTTATCATAAAGTCTATTTTTAATAGTTTTCATTCTTTAATATGGAATATGTTTTAATCATGAGAGTCTTTTAAGAATGTACGCTATTATCTAAATTTTATTTATTGCCTCCTCTTCACTCAAATATGATCACTCGCATCATTAGATCGGGTATTTAACATTTTTTCTCTAGTTTCATCTATCTACACTCACATACATCTGTTTATCATAGAGTTTTTATAAATGTTTTATGAGTCGTCTTAGTTTTCTGTAAAATAACCTAAACAATTATCTTCTTTTCTTTCATTTTTTTTTTTTTATCGTTCCGAGTACGTGAACAGAAGCTCCTCTTTGGTTCAACTATTGTGGGATTATTCTGAAGAAAAAGGAGAGAAGCAAAAATACATCTGAATTCTTTTCAATACGCGTAGTGTACATATATGAAGACAAATTTAGTTCCGAATAGGTTGTTGTTTTTTCGAAAAAAAAAATCGTTTCTTTTCTTTTCTTTTTTTTGTTGCGTTCTTATTATAAGCATTTCGGAAAATCTAGATAGTAATAATAAATATATCTAAGAGGGAGAGAGAGAGAGAGAGCAGTTACATTTTTTTTTATTTTTTTGCTTATTCCGGTCTTCAAATTATATGAATTGTGACGATCATATTGACAAAAACTAGAAAATCTTTCGTTCACAAGAGAAAAAAAACGTTTTGATTGAGTTGATGAGGCTCGAACCAAGAGGAAGATTATCTATTGGATTCACACTTTACATTGAATTGATAAGAAATTGTTTTTCAAATATATTGAGTTCTTGTTGTTCTTCTTTTTATTTTTTCCCCGTTTTTTGGTTTAATAAATTTAATGATTTGACGTGCAAGATGATGAATAATAACGATGGGCAAGATCCAACAACAAAAAAAAAAGAAATGGCAAGTATATAGGCAGAGGAAATCAAATTATTTAATACTTGTTTATTATAAATGAAGATAAAGAGAATGAAAATTAATAATTGTAAATTAAATATGTCAAATTTTCGATTATTTAATAGAAATGTGTTTGTGGGTATTAATAGTTTGTCTTTTAATAATCTGTTTTTATATTATTTTAATCATTCACGATATTTAGAAAAAAAGAAATACTCTCTGTTGTCTTATACAAAAAAATTTTCAGACACTTAAGCTTAATTTAGAAATTATCGTTGAATTATTCACTTCGTTCTAGTAGTGACATAGAAACTACACAATATTAATGTAGTTTTAAAAAATATATATTTTGAACAAGTGGATCGAACACTTTTTGTCATTATTAAGTTTTTTGCTTTGGAGAAGATGCATTCGTAACGAAAAAAAAAACATTTTTTTCCTTTTTTTTTAAAATATGCCTAGTCACGATAGGCAACTGGCTTAATGATCCTCTCGAGCACACAGACACAGACATATATACAGACAGACAAAAGAAAGAAAAAAGACATCCTCTATTTGTAGATACACTCGGATTTTCTTTTTTTTGTTTTTTTTGTTTTTTATCATCCTATATATTCATTTTAGATCACTATTATGATTCTCCTTGATTAAATAACTTGTTTTTCATATAATCCATGCTGAAAAATTTAATACGTCGATTTTCATCTGGTGATTTACAGAATGATTTTAAAGATGATGATACACTTGTTGAAATGAATAGTGAAACGTTAACAAATTCAATACCACCAGTAAAACAATCACAACTACCACCACCACCACAACAACAACAACAACAGCCATGGGAAAGAAAAGGAGGTCCTTCACCATCTGCACCAAGTTCACCCACCAAAAATTTATCATTTGCAAATCAAATGATACATGCTGCACGTGGTGTGGTTAATCAAGCTATGCAAAAACAACCATCGTTTTCACAAGGATCTTCTATGAATCAACAATCACAAAGTTATTATTCTCAAAATCAACAACAATCGCAATCACAACAACAACAACAGGCACATAAAGAAAAATGTAAATTATTACTTGTTATTGATGATCAACATACAGACTGGTAGGCATATATATATATAAAGAGAGAGAGAGAGAGAGAGAGAAAGAAATTTTTCATCTTATTAATTTTTATTTCTCTCATGTTTGTTTCATCGATTAGGTATAAATATTTTCGAGGAAAAAAAATTTTTGCCGATTGGGACATTCGTGTTGAACAGGTTTCTATATAAATGTTGTCATGTAATTCGAGTGTATGTTGTGCTTTCATTAATGTATAAAAAGATTTTCTTCATACAAAAAAGATAGTAAATATGTGTTTGTGTCAATTTATAATATTTATTCTTAGGCTGAATTCAAAGATATTAATTTAGCTAGTTATTCAGATGCTGGTACATTAGTAGATATTAATGTTCAGCGCAGTGGAACACGTGTTGTCAGGTAAGTAATACTCGTCTATTAACTTATGATAAAAAATTAATATTTTATCATTGTTCAGCTGGTGTAAAGTATGTTTTACATGTCATAATATCATTTTCTTTCAGATCCTTTCGACCTGATTTTGTTCTTGTTCGACAATATGTACGTGATATTAATATCGATTGGACAAATATTATTCTTGGTCTACAATATGGAGGTAATATGTTCTTCAAAATAATGATATATTTATCTATGAATGTTAAATTCTAGGAGTGCCAGGGGTTAATTCGATGAAAGCTTTATACAATTTTCGTGACAAACCATGGGTGGTAAGTACAACTTATTATGTGAATAATAACTATGCTTCGTGTTTTTTTCTCATTGTTTAGTTTGCTGAATTATTAAATATTCAACGACGTTTAGGTACAGAACAATTTCCGTTGATAAATCAAGCATATTATCCCAATCATAGAGAGATGGTGAGTAATCTATGGGTATGTGGTCGTCTCCAAAAATTTTTAAATAAATACAGTGACGACTAAAATTTTCCGTACACTCCAAATGTTTATTTCTTTTGATCCCAACTCGATAATAAAAAAAGCTTTTGGCAAGCGGTTTGCACCAAAATATTCTCCGCTCTCTCTCTAGTATATTTGTAGATAAAAAAAAGTTAGAAATATTCATTGCTGCCCTTTATAGACCCATTAGACTGAAAAGTGAATATAGTAGATCTAAGTAAAATCTTTTATTACGTTGTATAAGTACCGAAAAAATATGAAAAATACATCAATCGATAGAAGAAAGCGCGAGATATATTTTGGTAAAAAATAATTTTAAGAAGTTTTTTTCTTTAGGGTAAAAACGCGATTTTAAGCCAAAATTGCCATACTCTTCAGTTTGACTGCTCAGTCTCAGGAATGAGATCTTCTATTTAAAAAAAATTCTTCCATTTAACTTCCAGACTACATGTATTTTACTCAGTTTTTGATTCTGTTTCGAATGTCTTAATCAGAGGTTTCTTTCATACAGGGTTCAGACTTTTGAAAGTGTACCATGTTTACATCGAGTTTATCCCAGCAGTTCGAAAGTAACAAGAATAGCACAACTCGAGCTCCTGGTGACAAATATCACGTTTAAAACATTTTAAAACAACGGCATCGTGGCCTTCCAGACCTGCGGAGATCCCATTTCCCAGCAGAACAAACGTTTTCTGGGCGTTTTCATCATTTTTTAGCCAGACGTGGACTATTAGAAAAACAGCTTTTTTGCCTTTGTCCAAACACTTCTGAAACAGACGAAAATCCTGTGGTATTTTTTTTGGGCAAACACTTTTTTTGAATGTGCTTGGGCAAGGCAAAATTTCCTAATAGCCCACAGTCGAGTACTTGCGAGATATATGTCACCCCATGTCCTGTAATCCTGTGGAATGGTGCAGCACGTAATCAAACTTTGAAAAACGAAGAAAATCCCCTTTCAAAGTTGTTGTTTTCTATCATTAGATAGTTTTTAATCTCAATGAGAACCACTTCATCGGATAGAGCTTGAAAAGTTACGCCGAATGCGTATCTTGTTGTCGCGCGTTGACACGATCTTTTGAAGAAAATATGGTTTACAAAAAAGGCCTACTTTTCGGAAAAAACGATTTTTTTAAAAATTCACCTGAGAACGTTCTTAACATTTTGGAACTTTTTAGCCGTTATGAATTTTGCAGCGCTGCACATATAGATTGTAATCTGACGATACCAGCTCATGAAAGTGTTTCACTAAAAACTGATGAAAACGCCCAGAAAACGTTTGTTCTGCTGGGAAATGGGATCTCCGCAGGTCTGGAAGGCCACGATGCCGTTGTTTTAAAATGTCTTAAACGTGATATTTGTCATCATGAGCTCGAGTTGTGCTATTCTTGTTACTTTCGAACTGTTGGGATAAAGTCGATGTAAACGTGGTACGTTTTCGAAAGAACAGCCCTACACTCATTCCTGAGATTGAGCAATCAAACTGAAGAGTACGGCAATTTTGGCTTAAAGTCGCGTATCTACTGTACCGAAAATTTTTGCCGATCTGGAAAAGTTTACTTTTCAGTCTGATGGGCCTACCAAGGGCAGCAATGAATATTTCTAACTTTTTTTTATCTACAAATATACTAGAGAGAGAGCGGAGAATATTTTGGTGCAAACCGCTTGTCAAAAGCTTTTTTTGTTATCGAGTTGGGATCAAAAGAAATAAACATTTGGAGTGTACAGAAAATTTTTGCTGCCACTGTAATATATTTGAAAATATTTAAGACTTTTATGACATATTAATATTTCTCTTTAAAGCTGATTTCGCCACAGTTTCCATGTGTGCTTAAAGTTGGTCAAGCTCATCAGGGTCTAGGAAAAGTATGTGAAACAACAGTTTTATTCTGATTTTATTTGGCGAGGAATATTGTTGATTTGCTTAGGTTAAAGTAGAAAATCCGTATGATTATCAGGATATGACGAGTGTTGTGGCAATTAGTGGTTGTTATTCAACCGTTGAAACATTTATTGATGCTAGATGTGATGTATACGTTCAAAAAATTGGGCAATTTTACAAAGCATTTATGTATGTCGATATTTCATAACTTTATTTACTTTGTTTCACATTGGTTCAACTAAATTATTGGAAATGAGTCTTCATGGAGCTTGTAAGAATAAGCTTTGTAGAAATTTAAAAGTTAACTCAGATTATTATTTCTAATAGGCAGATTTTTCAATAGAAAAAGCATAACAAAAGCAGCTGTGTGAATTATTTTATTTTATTTTAAATTCCGACGTTTCGATTTATTTAAAAATCATTTGCAGAAAAGAAGCACTTAGAAGTTTCTTCTTTCTCTTTATAGACGAAAATCATTGACAGGAAACTGGAAAGCTAATACTGGTAGTGCAATGTTAGAACAAATTAACATGACCGAGAGGTATATGAATAGTCTAACTATTGATAATTACATTTATTGATCTAATAATTTCTTTAGATATCGTTTATGGATTGATGAAGTTAGTCAATTATTTGGTGGACTCGATATGTGTGCCGTTGAAATTGTACAAACTAAAGACGGAAAAGAATACATTGTACAAGTAAAGAAGAACTTAAAGAACACTTACAATTTCTGCTATTAGCTCATTTGAACAGAAATATTTTGATAAACAAATAGTTAATTGTTTACATTTTTTTTATAGGTGAATGATTCAGCAATGCAATTGTTAGGTGAAACGCAAGATGAAGATCGCCGATCAATTGCCGAATTGGTATTGCATAAAATGGAAATTTATTGCAGACCAGATAAACAACCAACTGTTTTGACGTATGAGCATGCTTTTTTCATGGACTATGGAAATTATTATGTAGTACTTACTCTTCTTTAGACGTGTTCCAAGCCTTACTCAGATAAATCTTCCAATTCAAGCATCACAAACTCCATCGCCGATTAGCAATCCTACCTCGCATAATACAATGACTAATTCAATGGCAAACAATTCACGTGAACTAAATAGACAATTACCAAATGTACCATTACAAAATAAACCAACGAACAGCAGTATTAGTAATAATGTTGCTACAAATCTCTCGTCACCGGCAACAACAGGAAGAGAGGGTCACAATCCATTTTACAATCAAAGTGCTTCCCAACAAACTCATTCTCCCCCTTCCATTACTACAACAAGTGCCTCAACGAATGCCTCACATACATTGAATTTTCCTTTGTCAAATACTAATACTCCGACATATACAAACGTATCCGCTCTTTCTTCTACTACTACTACCACAACTTCAGCCACCACAACACGAACAAATCCGTCACAATGGATGGGAAATATAGGAAATCAATTTGGTTTACGAAGACAACCGTCTGCAACAGACGGAGAAGTAAGAAGTGTGAAAAGAAATCTATTAGAGAAAAGAAGCCAAGATCAATGTTATTCACGCTCTTCATAGGTAACATCTGACAACACAAACAAAGATGAGTCTGAAGATACATTGTATAATCTTAAACGAACATTTGCTGGAATATTTGGTGATATGTAAGTATTTAAATTCTGATTTCACAAACTATTAATGCTCTCTTTTTTACTTACAATAGGATTTCCTGATAATTATGAATAATTGACAAAAGCCAACAAATATATCTTAATTCTTCTACATAGTTGCTTTATTAGTGTGCATGTACATGTATATGTGATGTGTACTCATTTTTATCTGTTTTTTCTTTTCATATTAATACTTAAAATGAGAACAGTGGTGTTATTCTTTTTAGGTTTTTTTATTTTTCTTTCTAGTCATTCCCTACGTATTCATATAGAGATTATTTCTATTTATGATCATATATTATGGTAATCAGATAATAAATTTTTATGTAATAAAGCATTTTTTCACAAAAATCTATAATTGAGAACAGTTGTCCCAAGTCAAGTTTATTTAACTAAAAGCTGACAAAAATGGAATACTTATTAAGTATTAATCGTATATGAGTGATCGATTTAAAGAGAAAAAAAGAAAACGGGAAAAAAGATTTAACTACACACGTAGACATAAACAAACAGTTACGATATTGATAACAACAGAAGATTCAGTCATTAGAAAATAATACTATTCTAATCTGACTTGTTCTTTCTTATACAGCTGATTCAAAAGAATTCATTGAAACAAAACAAGAATTCTATGGAACTACTCGATAAACTGTTTTATTCTGTACATGTAGATAATAATAGTGAAAAAGATCTGGCATAAGACTTCGAGATTTTCCAACAGCAACAGCTATCCCATCATTTATATACGCGTATTTTCAATGGTTCAAGGAATAGAGCACTATTTTAAGTTAAAATTCTGAGAAAATGAACTAAATCTAAATTCTCCGATTTATTAAGTTGTGGTTCTCAGGGGTCGTAGCAGCCTGCAAGTAAATATCAGGATCAGAATTTTTCATTCAGAAAATCAGGACGAAGATAAAAGGACTAATTTCACCGTATATTCATATTTTTTTCCAAAAATTTGTATTATAGACTTTGCAGCAATCTTCCTTCTAGAAACGGAAGAAGATATCACTCATGGAAATATAGTTTAGCTCTAAGAACCTGCTACCTGTCTTTTATTGTGCAATATTTAACAGCATATATAACTGAAAAAGTCATTGTCTGTCAAAGGAAATAATCAAAAGACTATCTTCTGCTTTCTTATATGTGTTGCACATAACAATCCTTCCTTTCCTGCTGCGACACAGATATAATACATGTATGTGTTTGTATCAACCGTATGTTTGCATGTGTACCAAAAAACATACACTAATTCTCTTATAATATGATTTCACACGCATGTGTTATATGTCTTTAACATCTGCTAGTATTCGTTGCTGCATATTGTAAAGTGTTAGCTATTATCAGTTTTTTAACGTGAGTTTTCTACTAAAACTACTGCATATACATGACTTTACACAGACTGACAGTTTCTTACTAACTATTAACTGAATAATATGCAAAATCTCGTGAAAATCAGGAAATCAGGACGACTGCGACTCCTGGATTCTCTATTATTCAGCTCAACTTCTATACTCAGTAGTAAATAAGATTATCTATCTCTTCATTTATGTTTTCTATCCTTTTTAACAAGAGCATAGCGCGTGATTCAACAAATTACCTCTTCTTTCAGACAGGTATCATTATAATAAAGTATGCTTTCTTTCGGGTAATAAATTAAATATTCTGTTCGCACTTTGCTTGTAATAATCAATACAGCTACAGATCAATTTAATTTAATTTGAACAAAATCAGATAGTATGCTTTTATTAGTTAACAAAAGTCTTGTAATTGTTCATCAACCAAACAATCCATTTCTTCCAGTATCTGAAGGCATCATGGTTTTGCTGAACAAAGCCTATGTGTCATTTCGCCCGGATTAGCTTGCTACCTTAGTGGGCAATTAATAATTAGTTGCCGTAGATCGGGTAACAGCTTTGAACAGTACTAGTCTAGTAATATAGGCTTTTAGAACGATTTGTGCAAGCAAAAAATATAATTAGAATCATCCTGATTTAAACCTAGTCTTGTCTTAAGTGCCGGATCCGTTTCATCGAAATCGGTGCATGGGAATGCATCAACTGCGAGGTTATGTCTCAATTATACTTTAAAAATACAAACTTATATGAATATATTTCTGAATTATACATGATTAAAAAAAAGAAAACATCTGACAAATTTTTTTGTACACCAACAACAAATTGTCTATATGTAGAAGTAGAAATATTTGACTTTTTTAACGTATATATTCTGATGGAATTGCAACTAAAGGACCTAAAACAGAAGAAAATAAACACATCTTATAATTCTATCTTAAAAAACTCATTCTTTTTATTTTTTTGTGTACTTTACTATGATGCTGCTAATTCAATAATCGAGCAACAGTTTTTTTCGAGATATTTATACATAGTTGGATAGGGCGTATCAGACTGATTAAGAATATGTGTGTTTTAAGTTTTAAAAAAGTTGTTTTTTGTGGAGGAAAATTTGAAAAAACTCGAAGGGTGTAGAAATCTCGAAAAACGCTTCAGTTTCAAAACACTTCAAATTTTCGTCTTTTCTATTCTTCTAACTTTTTAAAAATACTTTTTCAGATTCGAATCTGGAAAAAATACTGGGTAGGCAACTTGGACTCTCCTGAAAAAAGCTCATAAACAGTTTTGCAAACCGATCTAGTTTTTTGTGTGAAGAGATAACGCCGAGTTTTGTATTTCATTGGAACTGCTGGAAGCTCAGCTTTAGAAGGATAATTTGCTTTTTTTCTATTTTGCTTCTCTACTGAGAAAATTTATTTTTTCTAGACCAGGAGTGAAAAAATCGGAATTTGGCTGTAATTCTCAATTGTTTCCGTCATAACTCAGCTGTTATGCAATAAAAATATCATATTCAGAATCAGAGTCAAAAACTGAGTCGAATAATATACTTTCCATCCTATCTGATCACTTTAAGTTTTTGTGAATTTTCAAGTCGTACTGAGACTTTCACCAAACAATGAAAATCAACGAAAAATTTTGAAATATATATCATTTGACTCAATTTTTGACGCTAACTCTGAATATGATATTTTTGTTTTTTTCTTTTTTATTTGAGCAGTAATCGATACCTCTATTTTCGTGAATATCGTGACCATTTTTTATGCGCAGTAAAATATTTTAAGATTTTAACTGGGGGTGAACTTTAACCAACTGCTGAGGGTGAACTACAGTTCAACACAGTACTTGGTTTTATTGTCCTACATAATTGATTTCAAGAGACCGGTGT
Source organism: Didymodactylos carnosus (assembly GCA_905250885.1). Classification (NCBI taxonomy): domain Eukaryota; kingdom Metazoa; phylum Rotifera; class Eurotatoria; order Philodinida; family Philodinidae; genus Didymodactylos; species Didymodactylos carnosus. The sequence goes on from CAJNOQ010000893.1 coordinate 18,046, forward strand.
GATTTATGAACATCTGCAATTTACATAATATCTAATGTTTAGATATTCAAATGTTAAGATCTTCTTACCCACTCTCATCTCCCCACTTCCCTCCGCCCTCCTAAATATCTAAATATCTAGCATTTAAATATCAGAATATCTGAACATCTAAATATTATGTAACTTGTAGATGTTCACAAATCAGACCCTATTGTAGAACTGGCTAAAAAAACTCAAACTGATTTTTTCAAATCTGGAAAACTTTTATCAGTTTTTCAGGGAATTGCAGAAGTTTTCCAAAAAAGTTTTCAACTATCCAGATTATGGTGAGCTGGAAATGAGTTCTCTATTTGGGACAAATGAAGAACTCAAATTCGCATTTGTTCGACAAGTTCTCCAAAAATCAGAGAACTCACTTTTTTTCCAGTTTGCACTAACTTTTAAGTTTTTTTGCTCCTTGGATAAACTAATTCGCTATTCTCACGCAAATGACACCAACCGTTGGTAAAATACTTTTACTGCTGTAGCCACAACTTATTTTTTCGATAAACTTCTCTTAGTGTTATCACGGCAATACAGAGATCTATCGTTACTGACGATAAAATTACCGATTATCGCTCATCCTTCATAGGTATGCGTTAGTTGAATTTGTTTTGCACAGTAGTGCGTTTCTCGCTCTGCTTTCTGCGAAGTTCTTTCTGAATTTCTGTTAAAATACGATAATAGCAGCACTGTTTCTTCATCTGCTTTGAATCTATGCTTGAATTAAAGCACGAACATAGTGTTAACTAAACACGTAAATGGTACTCGTATTTATTTGTCGCCATTAATGAACGCATGTCGAATATTTAATGGGGAGAAAGAAACCTAATTCTAGTTCCAGTATAGACTACTTGAAATAGTATTTTTGCTTAGATTGCTCAGAGTTTGCCGTATTGAAGTCGTGGCACAATTGAAACAATGAATGACACTGACTTCTTAGTTCTCTAAGCAAAAGTATTCCTTCACTACTTCATTTACGGGTGTTTTCTCCATGAATGTATCGAGATCACGTGAACAGTGAAGAGATTCGTCGTTTAGAGAAAATAGGCAAGCTTTATGAACTGTTATGATTTCTCTTCTTTTATTGCTAGGAACCAACCAGTCCAATATGATTCCTGTCTAAAACATCAGAAATCTCCTTCTTCTGATAGTCTAGACAACATCCTGCAGTATTTTCTGTTTTTTTCTGTCGAAAATTTACGTTGAGATATTCATACTATTTATACTTATGTTGGGTGTTCGAACCTTACTTGACGGTCTATTGATACGATGGAGTATGAAACGTTGATTTGCTTTTTTATGTTGTGAATTTTGTGTTAATTTTGCGAAAGAATTTTGATTTTCACCCTCAATATCTAATACCATGCGTGTATGCTTAACAAATATGAAATATTCATTTGTTGTGGGATTAGCTAATTCAAAATTGAATATCTGATACAATGTATTTTTATCGGTGAAACGATTTAGTATAATGGGTGCATTTTGATGCAGTGAGCCATGTTGAACACTGAACACATAACCAGTACGATATTCTCGTATAATATAATCATTATAGCCAATATGTTGAATATAAAAGTATTGTGATTCATTCTAAAACATAGACAACGTTCGTCTTCGATACAAACGAAATGGGAGGAAAAGAGAGAAAATAAACTTACATCTGTTGATGATGGAGCTTGCTGAACAATTGTTGATCGTTCCGGCGAATAGGTTAAAAATTTCAGAGAGTGAACAGCTTCAAAAGAATATAAACCGTCGGGGATAAATTCACTCTAAAATGAAAATAATAATGCATAATCAGTCATATCCAGATTGAAAAAACTGAAATGATCATCACGAAAAAGGATAGTTAACTGAACCGATGAATGATTTTGACAAATAGATATCTATAGCCTTATATTTTCAGGTAAAATTTTTCGTTTGGTACATTTTGAGTAAGAATGTGTAGATCGTAGGAGCAATATTTTTTGTGATTGAGATGACGCAATATATTCTTGCTTATACTGTGATTTTTTATTTTGTGATTAGTAAAATTTTAAACCAATGTGAGATACTTCCTTATTACTTTTTTGTAGCTCATCTTATCTTCTCGCTATATTTTTTATACGAAGTAAGGACAAAGAGGAATAAGATTACATTCGAAGAAAGAGAATAGTTCGTTATTATGTCAAATAATATCACTCGTGTTGTTAAATTGACTAATAACAATATTATGTAATTAAAGTTCGATCATCTACTGTTTTAAGAGAGGTAGACAGCGCTGCGCTAGTCAGTGAAAGGCACAATTTCAATCAGAAAATAGTCTTAATATGACTTGAATCAGTTTCAAGGATTCTGTAAATAGCACATTAAAATTGTTTTTTACTTCTCAAAAAGGGCAACTCAAGGCTAAAAGTTTTAACTAGCGACGCAAACGATTCATTTGCGACATATGGAATCGATCATAAACTTCTAGAAGTAAGACATGCAATACATGTTTCAAAAGTTTTTCAGGTTTAATTAACCATCTGTTTTTCTAAAACTTGAGTCTACATCATTACAAATAGATTTCGATACTCACACTCTGGTACCATTTATCGTGCATAGTTGTAAATGGAAATTATTTAATGATGACTTTTCGCTTTGTCTAGTTTTTCAACCTCTATCTACACACATTGACAGTGGATATTGATGCAAAGTATATTCTTCATTATTATTATTTGCTGCAGCATGTAACAAATATATGTGGAAAGAGAAATGAATAATAAAACAAAGTTTTTTGTACTTACTACTATAAGTATGTGTGTTCACATTTGCACTTGCACGTTTAAAATGAAAAAAAACGTAACGGCAAAAAAATAAAGGGTGGGTAGCTTATTTACACACACACACACACATAATGCAACAGCAACAGTAAAAAATAAAAATGAGCTAATTTAATCCAGTTATATAACATGTTTTACTTTCGAAGCGATTGTATACTTTTTATCATTAGATAAATCGAGCAAAAAAAGCATGTATAAGTAATATTAACAATATGAATCAGTTTAGCCATCATATTCAAGAAACAACAATTCATCTAAACTGAATCTCTTGTCTCATTCTAAAAAATAATGTATCGCAGAATTTTGTGTCGTAAGAGCAAGAGGGAATATGTGTCACAAACGAGCGTCGTCACATGCCATTATCCAATAAAAGCAGGGCTCTTAGAGATTGTTAAGCGACATATTTAGATTCAGAACATCGATCTTCCCAGATAGAAACATCCTTTTCTAAAAAAAATACTTGAAAATAGGCGAAAAACTGAACTTTGGATGATTTTTACAATGTCATACATGTGTCGCAACCGTAACGTAAAAAAGGTGTTGCAAATCCATCCTTGTGTCGCCGTCTGCAACACATGTGGTATCATCATTTTTTATAGTGTTCTACATTAAGCTGAAAACTGATGATAAACTAATCTAATCTGGGTTTTGTCAAGAGAGAGAAAGAATAAGTGATTGCCAGCGATAATTAGTCAATAAATTTTATAATATTTTCTTTATTTTTAAAATCTAATATATCAAAAATAACTACAAAATAAATGAATATCATTCTTATTCTTGCACAATATATCTAACTAGATAGTCAAATACTTTTCAGTTGCAGTCGGAGCATATGAGACTAAATTTTCATGTATTAAGCGTCAAAAATATGGTTATAGAATAAAAAATAAGTAGTCTGGAGGCATCTTGAGATATTATTACATAATATTTTTTATTCTTATTATGTAAAAGGCTTCCATGTGATTTTTCAGCTACTTATAATATAGTTAAACTATATAGTTAAATATTATAGTTAAAATTTAACTTTAACTTTTCGTGCTCACTCATGCGATTTAGTGTATGTTTTCAAAAGAAAATAGTTCTGTTAGATTGATGCGTCTAACCCCATCGTTTGCAAATATAACAGATGGCTTTACCTGTAAACTTTGAATGAATTTTGATAAAATGTACAGAAAGAAAAGAATACGATGTTTTCTTTTTTGAAAGTATACAATATGTAAAAGCATGTAGATGGAAAGAATAAAAAGCAAAACGCTATATAGATAATAATTCAATGTGTGATCCTGCAAAAATAGTCAAGATCATCGTTGTTATTAAAATTTCAGATAATGTTGAAATAGAAAACAGTTAACGCTTATAAAGGTGAGAAATCGTTTTTTGTAAAATATATCATAATAACATACTAATTTGGTTTCAAGTAAAATAGCAAACAATGCAGAGCATGAAAAATATAGTGTGAATATAGAAGTTACTGAGATACGAGATATTTCCAGTACAGAGATATGTTTCTGTATGTCTATTAGTATGAGCTTCGTCTTCATTGGTGGAAATCGTGAAAAATTCGAAATTCGACGTTGTTAAAAATGGGAAGAAAAAGTCCACAATTTGTACACGCTCTTCATCCATGGGAGCGATCTCGGTGCTAAAAGTTGTCGAGAATTTAGTATAAAGTTACAATCTTTCCTTCGGAGCAACTAACACGAGCCATATAACTATCCGTTTTTACGGATTACTCTCGTTTCGTCCCGTCTCAATTCGTCTCATACTTGTTTTATCCTCTCTCGTTTCGTTCCATACTCGTTTCGTCCCGTTTATTTTCTATCATTCTAGTCATTTGTATAACTATTCATTTTTTTTCTATCAACTGTATACTAATCAATATTAATATAATTAACTAAGATAATGTAAGAAATTGATACATGGCTTTATAAGTTACATTTATTATTTTATTTACGAGTTACAATGAAACAGATAATTTTACAGTATTAACACATTTGCCACATTTAATTGCAAGTTCAGTTTCAGACAAAGTACCAGTTTTATATCGTTTAAGAATCTTTCACAGAAACAGTCAAATGGAAAAAAGTCTACAACACGTGTGATAATAAATTGAAGGACTGTTTTTAAAAGATATGAAAATGGTACTTTGTCTGAAACTGAACGTGCAATTAAATGTGACAAATGTGTTAATACTGTAAAATTATCTGTTTCATTGTAACTCGTAAATAAAGTAATAAATGTAACTTATAAAGCCATGTATCAATTTCTTACATTATCTTAGTTAATTATGTTAATATTGATTAGTATACAGTTGATAGAAAAAAATGAATAGTTATAAAATATACAGAAAATTTATTCTTCAACTCGTCTACAAAATAACTCCGGCCAAATCTCCATATGACTCTGAATATTTTCGAAATCATAGTGCATCTCAACCAGATGGAAGAAACTCGTAATCAACTTTCTTGCTTAATTTTGTAGAAGTTTCGGTTCTTGTAGAATATTTCGATCTATCAAATAACTAAAATGTCATTTTCAGATGACATCTTTGATCATTCCGCGTTTACACGTACGTTCTGCAATTCGTGAAGTTTTAATTTATCTTAAACGAGCGTCCAGTTCATCCACAACAACGAAAACCAGTTATTATCATCATGCATCATCATTACCATTTTGGAATAAAACACTTGGCCAAAGTTTTGATGACATGGCCGAAAAGTATCCAGCAGATGAATGTTACATATTCAAAAGTAGAGAGGCGTATAATTTCAAGGAACTTTCCTGAAGTTGTCTCACTTTTCTTTTTTAGTGGAAAATAAACGTTATACATTCAAATCCTTCAAGGATGAAGTTAATAGTATTGCCACATCTTTATTGGAACTCGGTTTTGAAACGGGTGATCGTCTTGGCGTGTGGCTACCGAATACGTCAGAAAATGTTTTATTGTCCTTTGCTTGCTCAAAACTTGGTATTATCAAAGTGAATATCAATCCAGCATACTTGGAACATGAAATAAAATATTGTTTAAATAAAGTTATGTGCAAAGGGCTTGTTATGCAACCGAACGTCAAAATACTCAATCTTCTCTCAACATTCACTAAACTTGTGCCAGAGCTTCAAAGTTCAAAAGCAGGTGATTTAAAATCACAATCTGTTCCGTCGTTAAAACATGTAATCCTTGCTGGAACACAACCAATATCAGGAACTCATTCTTTTAATGAGTTACTTAATCGCGGTGGAAACAGACGACAACATGATTTAGTGGTACGTCAAAATTCGATTGATTCAGATGCACCTGCAGCCATTTATTTTACATCGGGTACAACTGGAAAACCAAAAGCAGCTACATTGACAAATTTTAATATGTTAAATACTGCAGTTGCGTGTTATGAACATATCGGTTGTTTTTTCACGAGACTATGTGTACCAATACCAATGTTTCACGGGTTCGCTGAAATTGCTGGTACATTAAATGCATGTGTAGGAAAATCTTGTATGATTTATCCAGCTCAACTATCTGACACTGAATTAAGTAAGCTGAAGTTTGACATTCAACCACCTTATACACTAATTATATCAATAAATTAACCTTTATGTCAATATTTCAGCAATGAAAGCGATTCAAGAAGAGAAATGTACAGCACTAATTGGCGCTCCTATCATATTTCGAGATATCTTGACACATCCAAACCGGAAGAAATATGATTTGTCATCATTAGATTATGCAGCTCTTGGAGCAAGTCCAATGTCTTCAGACTTTTTAGAAACACTTGAAAAAGAGATACCAATTAAGAGGGTTTCACAAGGATATGGAATGACAGAGAATAGCGCTCTCTTGACGAGTGGAATGTGGGCGGAAGCTAATGATAGAAGACGTCGAACAGGTTCAATGGGAAAACCCATGCAACGTATTGAGATTAAATTGGTGAATGAAAAAGGTGAAACAGTTGCTCTTGGTGAAGAGGGAGAAATTTGGGCTAGGGGATATTGTGTAATGAAAGGTTATTGGAACGATGAGGAGAAGACACACGAAACACTAACAGAATCAAAGTGGTTGAAAACAGGAGACATTGCTGTAATGGACGAAGATGGTTATTTGTTTTTTCGTGGACGTATGAAAGAAATGATCATTCGTGGTGGCGTTAATATATATCCAATAGAAATCGAAAATGTCATTATTTTACATCCGAAGGTAGCTGAAGCGCAAGTATTTGGCATTCCTGATAAACGATACGGTGAAGAAGTATGTGCGTGGATTAGATTGAAACCAAATGAACAATGTGATGTAAATGATATACAGAAATTTTTATCAACTAGATTAGCTTTTTTTAAAATACCAAAATATATGAAAATCGTTGATAAATTCATAATGACACCAACGGGGAAAGTGCAGAAATTTAGACTATCTGAAATGACAGTGAATGATTTAAATATTTCCAAAGATTCTTAATAATTTGTTGTTTGCTATGGTTTTAGAATAAAAAGAGTAAAACAAATTAAAATGGTTTTGATGATTAACGAACTAAAAGATTGTTTTTCTCAAGATACAATTAAATGTAGCTTACTGAGAATTATAATCAAATAGTAACATCTACTTCGACTGATTTTTGACATGACCAAGTGTGAACTATTAATTATACAAACACGAATGTTGTCGTTTGTTAAACAAGTCAACGGAGAGAGGCTATTTCTCTTAATTTGATTTTCTTAAATAATGTTGTATATTCGAACAAGAATCGTTAGAATATGCACATAATTCATATTATGTTGAAAATTGTACGGAAAGTGGTATGTAGTATTGGACAAAATGAGAAATGATCACGGAAATAACATGCTTTTGATCCTTGTTGACAAAATTTCGAAAAAAAACATGCAAAAATGTTGGTCACGAAAACTAAAGCTACATATCGTACAAAGATGCACCGATCTAGTTAGTCGGAGTGTATTTAGAATTTGAAAAGAATATCAACATATTTCCCATGAGGTTTTTTCGTTGCGTTAATAACGCGATAAAGTCCGTTTTTGTAGTGGACGATAAAGTGCGTTATTAGTATACTTTTCTTGTTACAAAGGCGATGTAACGGATCAAATAATGTATCGCGTTGTTCTGCTCTTGAAAAAAATCGCGTTGTGACGAGATAAAAATCAGAATGTTGTACGACGCAGTAAAAATATATTCTATTGCAACACCCCTCGTTACCTTCTTTCGATAGTTTAATCACTTTTCAACTAGATTCCATCATGTTTTACTCGATATTTTCTTCGAGAACATGAAGCAATCAGAGATTTTCTTCTAGAGTACCTTCTTCAAAGTACACAGAGCTTATTTTCTTTGTTTTGAGCTTTGAACTCCATTTCATTTCAGTGTCACAAAGTTGAACTATTATTAATTTGCTCATCTAAGGTGCGATATTGTTTTTACCGACCAAAAGTTTCTCAGATGTATTTCTTAGATGTATTTCTTTAGGTTCTTATCCGAATCGCTACTGTTATTTGATCTCAGAATAGAAGTGAGCGGGGCTGTGTTTGAGCTTCACCTGTGAGTTTTGCCAATAAGGTAACGTTTGCCGTATGTGAAGACAACATTCTGGACGATAATATACGCACACTGTCTGCCTGTTTTTGTTCTTCTGCCGACGGATGGGTGAGATAAAAAAAACGTTACATGGTTACAGACTGAGATAGATGAAAATGCGAAATCAATGTGATCCTAGCTTCATGCAAGAATTGATTTTGTGCTTTGATAGTTTAAGGAACAGAATGATATAATGAACATTTACATACTCGCTTTCGTTCTATTTCAAGAAAAGATCTAAACGAAGTCAGAAGACGACAAAGAACGTTTAATTTGAAAAATTTTCCTTAACAGTGGCTAAAGACAAAGTCGGTGTTCCTATAGCAGGTGTTCCACTGTGTATTACTGTAAGGTATGGTGACATTATAGCTGGTGTTCCCCATAATGAAAAAGTGTTCCACCATGTGATGACTGATGTCTAATGCATCAGTAAATGAGAAAAATGTGTTTTTGCGAACACTTAATTGATTTCGACATTGCCGATTAGTACATCGCATAGTTGGATAGACCTTCACAGTACCATCTTTCAGTTTCTTCTTTCTTGTACCGTCAACCATCGAGGAACCACAAGGACACGTATGATCTTCACTTTTCTGAGCCAAATTTTGGTCGCGAACGAATTCAGATAGCAAATTGTCACCATTTAATATTTTGTAAAATTCTCGATTATCAGTAGGAATAGCCATGATTGTTGTGTAAGATTTGTGATAAGAAATATCATAACTTTCTCTCTTTTTATAGTCTAGTTCATACCGCATACTTAATGACAAGATTATTTGAAGATGGAACACTTTTTCAAAGACTATCCGAACAGATCTAATAATTACCTGATCTATCTTTTATCTCATTTTTAGGCGTTTTCTAGTCCCATTTTTTTATGTTATTTTAAATTTTAAGAACTATGCGAGGAACCACTTTATTAGACTCACATCTGGCCGAAAAAAATACTTTGATCACGTAATTTGTGAACAGCTCATTTAGAGTCTCCTGAAGATCTTGTCGCGAATTAGATGAGATCTTAATATAATCCTGCCGCGATCCCGTCACACTTTTGGAAACACAAACTGGAACGGATTTTGTGAATAATTTTCATCTGACCCCGTTGCCGTTCTTATCTCGTTATTAAGCAATGTTTCTTTAATTTTCCTAATTTTCGTTCTTTGTTTTAAAACTTTTATCTTGCTAAAGCACGCTAGATAACGCGTTAGTTACGAAGAATTAACGTGTTACAATGTAGAAAATAAAATATTCCATTAAGGCGCGCTATTTGAGCCATCTAATGTCATACAACGAGATAGAATCTGTTAACGCATTACAACGGTATAAAATCTGTGATCCATTACAACACTTCGCACTTTTATCGTTAAATTGTAGCCTTTTAACGCTGAAAAACACGTTTTTTAGCGTTATATTGTCTAAAAAAACCTCATGGATTACTAACTAGAAATGTACGTGTTATATAATATCGTCATTAAGGAAGCATATCACATTATTTGACAATCTATATATTAGCATACACATTTGTCTGATTGGTACTAATGATAGTATCTCATCACACAAGTTCGAGTGTTTCTCTGCCTTCTGTGATCTTTTAAATTCATGTCCTATAGTATTTTTTATTAAGCATTTATGCTCTCAAAATGCTGAAAGAGCGAAAAAGACAAGAATTTGAATTTTTTTGAAACCAAAGTATTTTTCATTCCGGCATTTTCAATTCTACGACATGAATGAAAGTAATTTTTTCAAACATTAAAACACATATTTTCTGAATCAGCTCGAAGCGCTCTATCTAACCATGTATAACAAATGCAATGAAATAAAAATCTATTAAATTTGTGGTGCCTTATCTGTGACAAAATGAAAAGAAGGCTAATGTTTATGTGACCATGGTTTTATTTTTGTATTGCAATAGTCTAGAAAACGTCTTTCATTTTTTTTCTTATGTACTATTTACATAATTTTATAAAATAATAATAAAATAAAGAAAAGAAATAACTGAATGGAAGACAAGTAAAAATGAAAAAAGGAAAAAAACATGTCAACATCATTATGATACAACCAGTTCATCAAAAATCTTAGCTTTTTATTTTTGTTTCCTGTAAGACGTTAATTGAATAATGAAATGAACTAGCTTAGAAGAAACGAATCGATTAAAAATATAGTTGTTCAATCTAACTAATTATGCTTCGAGTTTAATTAATGAATAAGGTTATTCTGATTCGACGTAAATAAATCTCATTTTTTTTATTGTGAGAATAAGATATCGATGCTCGAAACTGTTATAAATTCATTATTTTTTACGAAAAGACTAAAAATTAAATTAGTACGAATAATTTTCCAGTCTGTCATTATAAAATAAATTTTTCTCATAGATAACCTCTTTCTCTCTCTCTCTCTCCCCCTCTCTTGTTCGTCTAACATATCGAGGTCTTTGTAGAGGAATTTATGCACAATGTATATCATTATTATTTACCTGTTCCATCGAATCCCAAAGATATTCATTCCTATTAAATTCACGACATCTTTTTCTCATAAGATCTTCTCACAGCTCTGTGCACAATACATATACATTATAATAGAAAACTAAAAGAAAGGCAATTTTTTGTCTTAAAAAAAATGAAGCCAATCAAATCAATCAAATTCATAAGCAGCTGATTTTATTTTGATGCACACTTATTTGTCCCTTATTCTTCCACCTTCGATTATTCTTGTGAAATTTTCAACTCTTTCGTTCGTCAGATGGAAAAAACGAAGTTTTAGTTTAAAGCGGTTTTTTGAGTAAAATGACTTTTTAGCACTTTCTTTTACCCCTTACGAGCGGGTGGACGAACAAGACACAAACGACGCAGTGTCTTGTGATTTGTAACTGATTGTTTTATCTTCTTCTCTCGTTCGTGTCAGCCCCATCATCTTACATATCAACGATAACAGAAGTAGTTGCCGAAATAAAGGCGTATTAGAGCAAGAACTGGATGTTTCTTGTAGCTTAGTTTAAGGGAAACGATAGGTAGACTAGTGAGTACGGATTATATTTTTGTGCGTATATTCAGGAAGAAAATTTTCATATTTTTGCCGCTTCGGGCAACGCTGACAGGCTTTTCTCTTTATAAACGATAAGAACAAAGCTCTTTTTGTAAACGATTAAAAATTAATTATCCATTTAAAAGTAAAAACAAACACTCATACTCAAGTAGTTAGAGGAATCACTCTCACACTCACCCTAAACATACCCTCAAAATTATTCTCCCCTTAAGGATGAAAGATGAAAAAAAAGTTTTTTAAAAAATTAAACGATTGTATTTTTTTATTTCAAATAACTTTCCTATTTTGATGAATCTGCTAATATAAAATATTAGGTGATTTTATGCATTATATAACTCTATCAAATGGTAGCGTAGCACATTGTACTATATTAAAAGAATTTTATTTATTTAGTTTTTCAAAAGTGTTGAACTCGTGAGTGAGAGTATATATTATGTCTGATGGAAAGAACGAAAGTTCAGAATACTTGCATTTTGTTTTTGTAAAATGTTTTTATAATGAGTAGAGAAAATAAAAGTATGCAGACAATAACCAATGAAAAATGGGAATAGATAAAAATCGAAACTGTAAATCAATAGTATTTATTTGCCATTTTAGAATATTTGTCCAATTAACTAGTTTTTGAAAAGCTTGTTGAATACAAACGAACAGCAAGTGTTTTATTTGTTTGCGGAGTTTTGAATAAGAAGAAAAAGTATCTTTCTAATGTATTTTACGATTTTGAAAGAAAAAAACGAATTTAACTTCTTCAATAATGATTCGTATTCGAAGAAAAAAAGAAAATTTATCTTTTGTACAGCATTTAATAATGAAAGAAAAGAAATATAATAATTTTTTTTGAAATTAATGGAAAGAATATATACTTTGAACTTAAATATGTTCACTTTTATAAACAACTAAGGTAAAAAGAAGTACAAAAAATATAAAAAATTTCTGTTTTCAAACAGCTTCTCTTTTTCAATTTCTCACCGAAATGGATGTATAGACACTTTGTAGTAGAAGTTCTCTCTTTCATTTTTTTTTATTTAGATGATGATGATTCCCTTTGTACGTTGAAGTGCCTGTTATTGTCAATTATTGAAATACTGTTAAATTAATCTTCTTTTTTTACTTATTACAAAATGTACAAGATAAAAGAAAAAAAAATAAGAGAATAGAGAAAATCATTCCCATTGTAACTGAAACGTAAGTATTGTATTGAAACAAAAATAATTACATATTGAATCATTTTCTGGTTAATTAGAAAGCTTACGAGTTGGATAAAAGAATTTTGAAAACGAAAAGGTTAAAAAGTGTGAACTATTTTGAATTAAAAAGTTTTATTTTAACATTAGATGAAATGATGAGAAAATATTGAAATCAATGAGGTTCTTCTTTGAGAATTCGTGTTTTTGACTATCACAGATCTTTGGCAAAACTTGACATAATTCATTTTTATCAATTTTTTAGATTGGATGATTCATTATGAATTGGTGTTTGTATACAACTATTCTTTTAATTGGATCACTGCTCTTATTAGTATGTAATTTTGATACAATAGAGAAATTATATAATTTTTAGAAGTATATAATACAATTCTCATCGATTATTGCTAATAATTTTAAAAAATATTTCAAAAAAAGAATGAAGAAAATGACCTTGGTTTACTTGCGAAAAAGCGCAAGAACGTTGGACAAAACTTGCGAGGAGACTTGATCAAGTATCTGAATGCAAATACGTTCACTAGGGGATCTGCTCGAGATTCGAAGTTTTTCTATTACGTAAACTCTGCCCTTAAGCACCATTGCATGTAAGTTACGACCTACGTACACATGAAAACCACTCAATTGAGTGTTTTAAAACAAAAAAATACTGATCCACTAACTTCTATAGAGAAAACATTTTGTTATATCGTTAAGTTGAAATTTGATCAAGATATTTGGATTTTACAAAAATTACTGAAGAACGAAAAGTCCGAAACGAGCAGAAATCATCGATCTTTAAAAATTCATAACTGGGAAAGAGCGTATAATCAATACTACGGCCTTAGAAAAGGTGATAGAATCCCACAGATGTATTATTACTAATCGACAGTCGCGGGTTGACAGTATTTATGACCGACAGTGACTCAATATTTATTCTATCAATACAGAAAGAATCCTGTGACATTTGAGTTTTAATTTTGCGCTAATACTCTGTCGTAAGTAAAAGTCGTGAAGATTACAAATATTTTTGGTGTGCAATCGATTCGGTGGACTAACTTCAGACAGTGTCAAGTACATTTACGGTACATTTACGGCTGTTACGGACGTTCTTGTAACAGTTTATAGTACATTTACGGTGAAATTTTTCATAATTCATTAAATGTTCTTGTCGAGTTATGAATTTTTTAAAAATAAATGATTTTTGCTCGTTTCTGACTTTTCGATCTCTTTTGCTTTTGTAAAATCCAAATATCTCGATCAAATTTTAATTTAAAGATATAACAAAATGTTTTCTCTACACAAGTTAGTGGAACAGTATTTTTTTGTTTTAGAACACTCAACTGAGCACATTCCATTGTGACCTATGTGTCATGGCTCATAACTGACATATCACCCTAGATACCCAGTGACTAATCTGTCTACCTATATTTAGATTCAAACGTCACATCAACAGTCACCAGCATGTAACGTAACAATTGTGAATACAACGCTCACAGTTGCATGTGCAAATGGAACAGTTTTAGACGATTTACCGATTTATTTTTATAATACTAGTATATTAAACCAAGTGTTACAGCTTATTGTACTAGGAAGTAACAGTAATCGCGGTCCGTTTCGACAACTTCCGAACAACATCTGCTTTCTTCCAAAGCTTACAGTATGTTAGTAGCAGAATTTAGATTGAGCGAAAGTGGGGTGTTTTGAGCGGTTCGACTATCACAATATTTTTTCGTCAATTTTCGAAATCATTTTTCTGTTATATTTGTAAAAGAATGACTCGAGAAAAAGCATACCGTACCTTAAAACAAATCTGTAATGAACTAATTGAACTGCACTAACATATCTTTTCATTTTAGTCTCTAGTCATGTCATACAATAATCTTCAAAATTTGGATCCGTCATCATTAATCGTTTACAATCCAGGATGTTTAACAGAAATTCAAATATTAGATCTAAGTTTCAACATGATTACCGAGTTACCTTACAATTTACTACAAAATATGTCAAAATTACGAGAGCTTAACTTAACTAACAATCAACTAACAACAATAGAACTCTGGGTACTATATTACGTCAAAAATACCGCCGACTTCAGCAATAATCAAATTTCCACAATCACAAACAAGTTCGGCGTACAGCTGACAACATTCCCCGCACCGAGCGGCCGACTGGATCTGACAAACAACGCTCCATCCATCAATTTAACTGATGCCATATACGAAATGTACGACAATTGCATTGAGCCACAGTCCTATATAAATCAAACTATACAAACGAGTATACCATTAACACTTGCCTTGTTCAGCATCAATTTTGACACTTCAATGAGACTTAATTGCAGTTGTGACCAATATTATATTTTACAAGTAATGCAACTTTATGATCTACTTCCCATACCAAAATTCTCACCATTATCGAACTTCACTTGTACAGATGGCGCATTATTTGGTAATTACTCATGTCAAAGTATGCAATCATCCGTCGATTTCACCAAAGTATATCCAAGATTTTGTAAAATCAATGCCGATGAACTAGGAAATGTTCCCACATATGTACCACTCAATAGTACGGTAAGTGGCAATTAATTCTCATTTTAAATTCATTTGAGTAATTGTTTTTTTTGTTCTCCTCATAGCTAGTAACAAATAGAACAGAAATATACTAAACATATCCTTCTAGTAAATGAACGATAGAAGAAAGTCTTTCTCAAAAATGTGGCTACTATGACGATTTGGATCAGATCAGTGTAGATCAGATTCTGTTTTTCATATCGTCACAATGCTTCTGTCTTTTATTGTGGAATTTTGAGCTCTATACAAAAAAATAGATTCTTATGCAAATGCTGTTAATTCAACGTACTACAGGTTACCTTTAATGTTATTTGTTTGTTTTTAGTCATCATATCCTCTCTACTTCACACGAAACGTCTCTAATGGTCATTGTTTATTTTCAATCAAAAGTTTAACTGAAGCTATAATTTCATGTACAAATGATACAAATCCAATCATAATACCAGATGACATAAAACATTACTTGAATAATGAAACAATAATTAAATTCCTAGATTCGTCTATTAGCACTCTTCCGTCAGATCTCTGTACATTGCCACCTCGTCAAATCGATTTAAGCAATCAATTATTTACAGTTATTGATCGTAGCACTTTTCCTTGTTTGGATTGGTTCCAAACTATTTCATTGTCTAACAATGATATTTCGATAGTTAATGTGACAAACAATAATTTTCTCAACTTAACAACTTTAGATCTAAGTGATAATCAGCTAACTATGATTCCGTATACTCTGTTATCACAATCGCGAACATCTTTGAGAAATTTTGATTTACATAATAATTATATTGACGCAATGGACTTATGGTTGTATACGTTTGGAATATCTATCGACTTAACGGGTAATCCAATGAATAACAGTATCAAGAATTATCAAAATACGCCTTTATCGCGTAGTGCAAATAGAGACTCGAATATTTCGTTATCATTATCAACATTTGTTATTAACGATACAGTAGCCGTGAAGTATGGCACATGTAATGATACTACTTTTCCATTCTTTCGTACAGTTCTCGATGCATTAGATCAAAGTTCGGCAATGATTTTACTAAGCTGCGGATGTGAATCCATCAACCTCAAAATAGAATATACGCATATGAATTACTCGAATATCACAGATTATTTTAATTGTACAATTCAAGAGGAGCGAGAAACGTTTTTAAGTCTAATGTTGAACAATTGTCCCGGTACAAATAATTTTACTAATGGATTATGTACTAACTTTGATGATACGGTAAGTGTGAAGATCTCTTTTTATGTTAACTACTTTGGCTTTCAGCAAGATGAGAGAGATTTTATTATTGTATGTAAAAATTTAAAATGAGTCATTGAACAACGTGATGAAATATAATCGATCTGAATTAATAATATCGCATATATCGTGCACCTTTCTCTTTAAAAATTCGCATTTTGCACGCTGTTGTTCATATGATAATTCAACAATACAAGGATTTACCAATTGATAAAGTAAAAACAATTTGCATATATAATTTTTTATTAATAATCAATAGTAATCTCGATCAGGAATGTTGTATGAGTTTTGATTTTATTCGAGAATTTAGCGTAAACTATAGAAAGTATAGCCCATTGATGGAACGTATGAAATAAGAATGAAGACTAAGACTAACAAATTTTGACGAACGCTTAAAAATAAACATATCTTAAAACTAATGATTTCGCCTAACAGTTCAACATTTATATGTAGGTGGCTTGCTATTAACGCTTTTTGTGGCTTTCAGTGTGCTAATTTATTGTATCTAATCTACTTCAACATTACCAGGCGATTTTTTTTATTTATGTACTCAGTTCAAGGAAATCTTATATAATTTTTATCACGAGAGAAAAATTGGTAAAATGTTCAGGTAGTCCAAAGTACTCTATCTCTTTTCTATTCATTGTTTTTCAGAAATAGTTTTTATTAGACCTTTATATGTGTACACATGATTCAAATTTTTTACATAATGTGCTGAGAAATACCGAATAGTTCGAAAATGATTAAATTTTTGTTATTTTTGTCTAAGGATTAATTTCATCATCTGTATCTTATGCCATAAGCCATTATTTTTGAATGATTTTAGAGTTTGACTACTATGGAAGTAACTACACCGACGGTCACTATGACCGATATCAAATCTATCGCTACATCTATTACAACAATCTTGGTCAGTTCAACTGTGAGCAGTATAGGCATTTCACCAATCACTTTCATTAGTGATACAGAAATGAGTTCAATGCTCAGTTCTTTAACCTCAGCTACAACATCAATGATTGTAACATCGGACTTGTTAGATTTTACATCATTTTCATCATCATCATCATCATCAAGTACGAATCCAACTTCCATAACATTAGAGTCAACTTCTGCGTCTATCAGTAACTCAAGAGTAACAACTTCAACAATCATTACAACACTAGAAACGACTATAATGGCAAGAAGTTCAAGCTCGATATCCTTAATAACGAGCGTAAAGTCTAGCACATCGAATGCATCGGTAACATCAAATGCAACTACTAATAGACGGAATCAAAGCTTTGCATGAGATTTCACAAATTATATCATAACAATACAAATTACACTACAGTATTATTATAGTAAGTTTAGTTGAAATTCTGTATCCAATACGCATAAACACTTCACACAATAGAATGTTGTTCTGGCTATTCTCTTCTTGCAATTTTTGACTATGTAAAAGGATTGTACTCACTGCCAATGCTTACTGTTGCTTCATTCTTTGCCTGTCTGTCACGCGCTCTGTATCAGTTTATGGACGGATGGACACTATAGGCTGAATTTTTGCTCTCACTGTTTTAATACTATTTTGTATCGAAGGAAGCATGATAAAATTGTAATAACAGATAACTTTTAATGAGAGATATATTCAATTTTCTCGTACATATCGAAGTATGAATATACGTCTTACTATGTTGATGACCTGATGTATATTAGACGACCACATAATTTTTCCATCGAAGAAACAAGTAAAGTCTTCATCGACCAATTATTTCGTTTAAGGTACCAATGACAAACCATACGATGGGAGATGATACTTTATCACGAAATGGCCTCATCATAGGGCTTGTTCTTGGATGTGTTGGGTTTTTGGCAGTAATAGCAGGAATAATCCTTGGTTTGGTCAAAACAAGTGCAGCATCAAAGAGATTTATATCAAAACTAAAGACATCATCACAAGTAGATGTTGTTGGCAGACAACCAGAACAAGTACAAACGCGTATTCAAACAAGAAATCCACGTTCATATCGTCTACCACCTTTAGAAACAAAAACAATGCAGTTAGTTACAGTTGCTAATAGTCAACCAGTAACCATCACTGGATCATATCGACCGGAGACAAACGCTAATACAGTGAATGCAACTTCACGAACGCCTTCTGTTAGAGGAATTCCTGTTCGACCAACGCATCTAGAAGTGACAAGGTATATAAAGAGGAGACACATTTTACTATCGCTGTGCATAATTCAAAGCCATTATTGTTTTTTTGTAATTATTTAGATCTCCCACCCATGTTATAGCTCAATATCCACAAAATTTAAATCTGTCCACCAATTTATCAAGTTTCCAACCAGTGAATAATCAATTTAGGTATAATCAAATGCCACAAACGCAAACGTATAGCAGTCCAAACGCACAATATTCGAATTACTCATCTTCAGATTACAATAACGGCATTCCTCGTCATCCACCTCGTATGATGAACATCGGAGGATCTGCTAAATACTCTTAAGATGCACAATGCGTATTATTATCCGAAGTACAGCATCCATCACGATATGCTCATTCTGAATTATCCAAAACCAAAAACTATACGCAGTTTAGTGTACTCTTATACTAGTTCAGCTCTGGTAGCCGTTCGAAACGATACTGCGATTATTAATATTGTTACTTCGTACCATTTCACTGTGTTCTTCTTTTTTTGATAATAGACTAAATACAGCTTTTGTTTGTGGGATATCTTTAATAACATAACATAATAAAGCTGAATAATACCATGAAAACGATACAATAAAAATATTTTGGCGCTACGTTGCTGACTGCAGTACAAGTTTAACTTTTGCAGCTAACACTACACGATTGTCTTACAATCCTAATTAACCTTTCTAACTTGAAACATGACTCTAATAGTTTTCAACAGTTGATTCATTAACACGGGTTTATAACAGTAGCTATCTGGAAGAAAACTCAAACAATATTACATCATATATAGAATTAAAAGTAGAAATTTAATATTCTATAGTTATATAGGAAAATTGTGTGGCTGAACACCATTGTTAAGTAACAATAAGTGTTCCTAAATATCCTCGTTGCATTGTGTTTATTCTCGTACACTACTCGGACTATGTATTAACTCACTTCTGTTTAATTTAGGAAATATTAGCATCACCCTGCAAGGCATTAATAGCAAATACCACTCAACTTACTCTCACCTGTCCGAACGTATCAAACAATTCTCAACTGCCCTTTCGAGCCTACGACAGAAACAGGTTACAACAAGTGACATCATTAACAATACAAGGCCTAAATGGCACAAATGGACCTTTCATGTCAATTCCAGCCGATCTATGTTTTTGGTTTCCAAATTTAGTGGTGAGTAACGGCAATTATTTTCTAATGGAAAGCTAAGTTAGCGAGAAAACGCAGCTAGATTAGATAGATTAAAAAGTGCATCTAATGAGTAGCATGCAGATTAAAATTGTGTAGTTGAACCAGTCGCCCTATCGTCCGATTAGTCGGACAATTCCGTGCTTGATTGTAGCTGCGTCAAGGTAGAACCTACATTAAATAATGTGACTTTTCCGTACACCACAACACGTCTCTTTGATGATTCGTCAAAATCCAACGTGTACGAACATGGAACACATTAAGCGCTAGTGAATTACTACACACCTCAATGTGCAGCTTTTCTGTTCCATGCATGACGCGATGTTACCGTAATACGAGATTCTGGCTGACGCCCTTATCCAGTAATATGCGCTGTACAGGAGCGCACAAAAGCACCGTATCCTCCAAAGGCTGAGAGATTTGATCGCTTGCTCATTTATTTGCACCCTCCGTTCCAGAATATGTCTCACTCATATCAATCTATTTCTTCAGTCGCTAGATTTATCTCACAACAACTTAAAAACTACTGATTTCTCATCAATGACCTCCTCCCAATGTTTACCAAATATAAGATCACTCGATTTCAGTTACAATCAGATTCAAGAAATCACCTACCCATTCCTCGAAACTCTGCAGAACCTAGAGCACACAAACTTTCGAAATAATAACCTCAAAACAATAGAACTCTGGGTACTATATTACGTCAAAAATACCGCCGACTTCAGCAATAATCAAATTTCCACAATCACAAACAAGTTCGGCGTACAGCTGAAAACATTCCCCGCACCGAGCGGACGACTGGATCTGACAAACAACGCTCCATTAATCAATTTAACTGATGCCATATACGAAATGTACGACAATTGCATTGAGCCACAGTCCTATATTAATCAGACTATACAAACGAGTATACCATTAACACTTGCCTTGTTCAGCATCAATTTTGGCACTTCAGTGAGACTTAATTGCAGTTGTGATCAATATTATATTTTACAAGTAATGCAACTTTATGATCTACTTCCCATACCAAAATTCTCACCATTATCGAACTTCACTTGTACAGATGGCGCATTATTTGGTAATTACTCATGTCAAAGTATGCAATCATCCGTCGATTTCACCAAAGTATATCCAAGATTTTGTAAAATCAGTGCCGATGAACCAGGAAATGTTCCCATATATGTACCATACAACAGTACGGTAAGTGGGAACTTATTCTCATTCTACATTACTTTGAGTAACCGGTGTTTTGTTTTCCTCGTCTATAGCCGGTGACAACACCGTCGACCACATCGTCTAAGACAACAACAATAACAAGTAGAACTAGTCAAACATCTGTCAGGACTAGCGGTACTGCACGTGTATCTACCAATAGCACCACGGTAATTATCCCAAGTTTTCAAGTTATTCGTCAATTTCTATTATCACAATTGCTTGTGCTGGTACTGCGATACCATCAAGAGTAGAAAGGGCACCTTTCTCGAACCAGATACCTATCAACTGAGTGCGCGAGTCTCTGAAACTTTTGCAAACCTACTCGAACAAAAGAATGCGTTTGTAAATATCCCTTTTGCTTCCAGAATTCGACATTGGTAAGAACCTCAATGGTGACAACTAGTACTAGTATTATCAATAGTA
>CAJNOQ010000894.1:0-39470 GCA_905250885.1 Didymodactylos carnosus
AAATGGTCCGATCGAGCTCAAATTTTTACCACAAATACTTCAGACCCTATCTCAGGATGAAATTTTTTTCCCGAAAAATATACTTTCCTTCTTGAGATATACGAAAAATGCTGAAAATCACACAAAAAAACTGAAAAAAAGTTAGCATTTGGGAACAAAGTGAAAAAAGAAGGAGCTAGGGTATACATAAAAACTGTCGAATAAAGATTTTCTATATGTGTATTGTTTATGTGGAAAACATGGCAGTATCGTCTGTGGGTGCTGAACGAGATGAGTTTATTACAGTATAAAAAACAAGATAGATGAACATCAACTTTTCTACATCTCGATTATGAAGAAAACAGTAACTGGTGACCAGTTTCAGGTACTAGGAACGATAACTGGAACTGTTCCACACCTACGGTATTTAAGTTATGTTCATTACACAAATCAATGAACATACGTATATTGTTTCTCTTGGGTATTACTAAAAGACACGAACACCCACAAATGCCCCCAAATTAAAATCTGACTTAGCCAATCGATAGAGCTCGTCGAGCTGAGTCTAACCAACACCCGAAAAGGTTTTTATAGTTTCGCTTTTTAAGCATACATTTTCAATGAACATCCAGAGAACACCGAAAAGAAAGGGTAAGAACACCCAAAAAAGTGTGCCAACGTCATCGCCAGGTTTGGCACACTTTTTTGGATGTTCTCTGGATGTTCGTGGGTTTTCGTGTCTTTTAATAATACCCGTTTCTCTGCTGCTTGCTAGATTTAAATTTGTGATATCAATGAATTTTGCTCTTTTACCAGTATTTTGATCGTTGTTACATGTATTATTTTGGCAATTATGATTTTAGAATGGTTTTATAAGCGAAGGTTGAGGAAAGGTTTTTAAAAATCATAAAGGTAAGTACCTTATTTGATTCAGATGGCGTGTGAATGTTATACGCTTCATTAAAATTTATAAAATTAATAGACATCAGTAATTCTATTGATCAACAATCATAATTACAAAAAAATAGTTTTTGAAAAAATTTAAATTAGTTTTCTAACCCAACCCGGATATTAACAGAAAAATTGACTATATAGTTCTTATCTCTTTTCTTATCTCCATCACTCATTTCATTGTAAACGTTCCTCAGTGTTCATCACCTTCAAAAAAAATATCTTTGCAAGATGTACCAAAAACTTGTAATACAGCTCATTACTCTTCAGGTAAATATTGAGACAGATGTTTTTGAAAAGCGTTGTAAAAATTCTTGTTGAATATTTTCTGGCTATCCTCATAAGAAGTTCCTATCTGCTTGACTGAGTGCGACAATTCTAACGAAATATAAGCCTCGGAAGTCCTTTCGTCTGCTTGGGTTCGAACATCTCGGTTCGACGGCTCGCTACCTATCTGAAGTCCAAGGGCTCGAAATCGATAACGGTCCGAAGTCTCATTTTTCGGGGGGTCGAGTCCTCAGTGAGGACCCATTTTCGAGTACGCGAAATATCCCTCGAACAAGTGATTGGGCTAATATTCATAGTGAACGTTTGAAAATAATTTTCCCTCATTACTTTTACAGTTTTTATTTTTGTGGTCTGTATATTCGATGGGGTTAGAAGATTACAATAACCATAATAATGATGTCAACACGGTCCAGACACACCCATATTATGCAGCCAGACTACTCAATTCATTCAGATATCCATTATTAGCAGCACAAACGAGAATATTAAATGAAAATATTGCCAGTAACAAACACAATTATGACGATGATCAAAATATACTGAAAAAACAACGTCGTGGCTCTCCAAGATCAAAAGCAAATTTGGCTGGTTTGTGGGGAGTACCATCCGTTCAGCGTTGGGATTAAAACTACAATAAAGATGCATGCATACAGTACTCTGTTTTACTGGTATAAATAATGTTATTTTGTGGTGTCCACTATCTGAATTTGTTATTTAAATCTAAAAAGTATAGACATATTTTTTAAATTGAAAATAAAGCTAAGCTGAGTATAAGCGACATTAGTAAATACACGGCAAGAAAAAACATATGTGAATAGAAAATTATTACTCTAGCGATAAAGACCATGTTTCCTCTCTAACTGTAAAATAATTTGACAGAAAGTCCAAGATCAAGTGCTTATTATCTGTTCTACATGCACATTTTTCCATTAATTATATTATACCTACAACAAATAATTACGCACACATACCAATTTTCTTTTGATGATGTTTGCAAAATGTTTGTATTTTCGAACAAATCCTGTTCAGGGTTTTCCTGACAGTGCATTCTTGTTCACGAGAGTTTGCCTTACAAAACGAGATGTCCAGTAAAGTTATAAGCGGTTTAATAAAAATAACTGATCGCGATTTTTTAACTATTCGTTTGAAAAGGCGTTTTTCGAAATTTCACAACGCGTTAAAGAACGCGTTTTTTCGATGAATTTGAACGGCAGTGAAAACGTTAATTAACGCGTTTTGAAATGATTCAAAAATAAAAACAGAACGAAGATACAGAGGTTTGAACCCTCGACTTCTGCCCCACTATTCTTTCATTTTTCTCATCCGAGCATATCCTTCTGACATTACATTAACTGACAACAAACTAATGGAGAGCAGTAGAATGAGTACTTAGCAGTTCGAAATAACGAAAAGTTTCAGTTTCAAGAAAAAATCGTTAGAAGCGCCACGAAAAATGTGTTTTCGCCGAACGCCTTAGTGAACAATCGTTAAAAGAGTCATTTAAACGTGTTTCTTGTTGTTCAAAACTTTAGAATAATGCGTTCTTTGACAGCGCGTTTGTTAATGATTGACCATGTTTTGTAGAGGTAGATCTTTCCAACAAAACTAATTTCTCAATAGAATGTGAAAAATTTATTCTTGGAATAGATACACAAAGAATTGAAGAAAACTGATGCATGCCTACTAATAATAATAATAGAATCTTCTTTGTATGTGTCGTATTTAGCTGATGTTAAAGAGAGCTAAAAGTATTAAAGAAAAAGAACATTTAGTTATGCACAGATATATGATTAGATGTTTAACAAATCAGAATTTCACATATACTTGTTAAGAGATCATGTATATGTGGATAAGTTTGTTCCAAATAAAATGATCGTTTCAAGATCAAACCATTATTTTATTCTTTTCGGGGGTTTCTCCTGTCTTTGCGTTCATTTTGTAGTTTTATTTGATCTATATTATTATTTTTTTGCTTCTAATGCTTATACTTGATGAAGCGACGCATTATACTTTTTTGCATTATACTTTGTTCAGCATTGTGAATTATTTTGTCAGTAATTTCAATTGTTTGTTAGACAATATTATTCAAGACAACATCATGACATAGATGTTGAATATCATCCATTGTTATAATAGAAGTTAAACTGATATTTAATTATATTTGATGGTAGATATGTGACAGTATAGCAATAGTGGATGATGTTTGAATCAGTGATGATTCATTACTTTTAAATAATGGACGGTGAATTCAGCGTAGCATAAGAGAGCCCATTATCATTGTCAACTTTCTCTTTTAATAAATGTTTATTAAATACATTTAATAATAGAATACTACCAACACTCAGTGTACCACTTCCTTCATGGTATGATATTGGTGGTAAATCGACACCATCGATACTGTTACTTTATCCTTCAACATCTAATTTGTTATTAGAATTGTATTCTATACCACTTTTAGGAGTACAAGAAAAATTAGTGGTAATAGTGGCGATATATCCAATACCACTACTGGTATTGTTAATAAGTGGAATTAATTGATATTTTAATGTATCTTGGCTTTCTATCGTCCATGCTTGTTATATTATACTCGACTATTTACTTTCACTAGTCATTCTTATCAACTGAACTACACTGAAATACTATCATTGTCCAAGAAACACTGAAACATTTGATGACACGTGTAATCACTGTTATGTCAGTACTTTAATTGTGTTCATAGATTCTAAAAATTGATGTTGTATCAAATCTTTTAATAACATTAAACTATTTATGTATCAAAAACTTTAAAGTAAAACGACATCACATATTCAAAAATATATCAAGTATTCATTAAAGAGAAATATTTATCAAATAGATAGACCTAATTGAAGAATTAGTGAATAATACATTTGAAATTTTAAAAATGACTCCCTTATGTACCCACGCATATAGAGACACGTGGTTATAATGCATCTATTTGAAGATGTAACAGATTGATTCCTATTTTTATCGTACCTTCTCTAATGGAACTAAAGTACATAATATAAAACTCAATTCAACAAGAAGACTACTGCATAGATTTTTCTTGGAGTATCTCACTTAACACTCATCATTGTCAAGAATGGTGGAGTCATCTAAAATATGATATTATTACTTGAAAATCAAATACAAAAAGTTAAAGCGTCTAACCGATACTCTTTTTCGTTTTAAGAATGAAGATGATGAGTTCTTGCAAAAAATTGTTAAAAATTCTTCGACAAAAATCATCACCAGTGGTATCTCCGAGTAAAATCGAATTTTTTTTTAAATATCAAGTAAACATCATCAGATTATATGGAATTTATCATGCGAATAACCAATATCGATATTACAAGTGTTAAAAAATGTTTATGGAAAGCACCGAAAATTTATTTTGTAGCGTGCTACTTCATCCCTTATATCAAGTTTGCTCATTCATCAGGGAGATCACAGGCGAAGATTTTTTCAAAAATTTTAAAGTTTTGACTATACAATTTGGTTGAGAATTATTTACTAGCCACATTCGTATTATATTTGAAGAAAAATCCTGAATTGTAAAAAGATCTTATCTCTCCTCTTTCTTTTATCTATTCAAAGTGAAATTTCATCACACTAGGATGTATTTTTCAGTTACAAAGCATACCGGTTGAGACTTGTGACAAACGTTTAAAGTAGTCGAATAATAAACCTATACTTTTTTTTAAAACAAAAAATTAAATATTCTAAAAGGCCAAGTTTTCCGTCGTACTGTAGTTTTTTTGACAAATCAAATCATAGAGAAGAGGAAAAACTATTATTCTTTTAAGTAGGAGGCACGTTATCATGCAATTTAGAAATTTATGTATATGAAAGTGATACCTATGTGTTTGAAACACTTTTTTCCCAAATTGACGTAGAAAAAGAAAAAGAGTAAGAGCGCAAGATTATTTTTCAAACTATTAAATAGACAATACAGAGGAAGAAAAAACAAGAATATACTACATTTACTGGCATCATTCATTGTCCTGTTGAAGTCTACTCACAGAAGCAACACGCAAATGTATCAACAACAATTATTTTCAGTGGGTAAGTCCACTTTATGACTCTAATCTGGCAAACAATTAGCAACTTACGAGCCGTGTGAAAATTATCTGGTATATAATATTCAGATATTTACTCTTTTAGCCGTTTGCTAAAGAATCGATCTGGCTTATCTGCAGCATCTGGTCACTTTAGAGAGATTTTCTTACGTTTGGAACCGAAAAAGAGTGATCACTAAACAAAGCATTTAGATAGTCACGTATGAAAGATTCAATCAAACTAAAACTGCCCTATCGATATTGATCATCAAATTTGTCAAATAAATTGAGAGATTTTACTTTACTTCTAGTCCCATCGTAGACTAAGAGAGAAAAACAACGACCTAAATACGGTTATTTGTTTTAATAATATCCATTCTCAACTACAGATGGGATTTTCAGTGAGATGACTGACGTTTATGATTTTAATATTAAACTAGGAAGACGTTATCCCCGATCCAAAAATTCTAGAAGGAATCTGATACTATCCGATGACTGGAGGAAAACATACGAATGCTTACGTAGAATCAGATAGAATCCTGTCATAGGTGATTCTGCAGAATCTCTGCCATACGAACGCGTGGCATTTCCTATAACAAATCATACACTACCTATCAGCCCCCTAAGATCGTAAAATATGAAATGTAGGACAAAAATGACTGACTAGTCAACGAATCTTATCATCTTATTTTTATATGATCATACGGAATTTCGATAAATTTCTATCATTGCCTAGTGTAGAATCCTATATAATTTTACCACCGATCCTATAGGCTCCCTTTAAGTTCCTATTTGAATCTTGCCATAAGAAATAATAGGTATTTTTCGATGGATCGAACATATATCACTTTCCTATAGAAATCCTACAAGAATTCATAAGATCCTACGAGATCTTATAGAATTCCAATAGGATTGTTCCACCTAGGCCTTTGTTGAAAACTCTCCTTGACAAAATTACGGCAGTTGAATGAAAGAACGAGTAACAGAGGATTCTCTTAAAGTTGTCATTAATCATAGTCCATATTTACTTATATTTTTTACTTCTAGCTCAATATTTTCTTGTTTGTGTGGTTATTCTTCGTTCAATAGAATCTTCCCCAATTATTAATAGTAATAATAAAATATCATTAGAAAAACAATTTTCGTCATCAGTTAGTGATTTGTCATGGCCAAAATGTTTTCTAAAATCGTCATTCAAAAACATTTTCCGTTCTCGTCGTGCATCCATTTCAAGAGCATTCTGGAATACACAAGGTCATTTTGATGACAAACGTTTTTCACCATTTTCACCACGATTGGGAAAACGAACAAATCGACAAGAAGAAAAAGATGATATGGTTGCTGCTGCTATTCAACAACTCCATTTATCAACAAATACAAATGAAAATGACTTTTCAGAAGATTTTTATATAATACTTGCTAATTGGTTAAATACATATCCAAATGATGTAATTTATCAGGATGATAAACATTTATGTATTGGTCAACGAACGATTGAAAATATCATAGAACAAATTGTTAATCAAATATTTTATTATGATGCCAACAATGGTAGAAATATACGTCAAGGTAATAACAAACGTTTTTTACATCCATATGAAAATGCGTTAATATATCGATCACGTACTGGATAAAAATTTCATATGTTTTTTTTTTCATTCATGTATATGATTGCATTAACTAAAGTAAATGAGAAGCAAATTTTTTTCCAAAAAAGTTGACAGAAAGAGAATTGATAAGTACAAGATTATACGTTTATTTTTGAATTGTGATAAAAATTTCTTACTATGTACTATTATGCTTTCTAAGCATCCAATAAAAAAGTACAAATTATTTTTGTACATCAAAAGAAATATATATTTGTTAATTGTTAACTGAACTTCTAATTCAATCATTAACAAGTTTAGAAAAATTAAGCATTAAACAATTTTCTCTTCAACTTGGTCAATCATTAATATCCATTTATCATTCTAATCATTAATTTTCTAAAATTAGTCTAATTCACAAACAAATCTTGATGTCCAAGTCGAACACATAATATTTGTAATACATGTAGAACCAATTAATATACGTGCACATTGATCAGTAGTAAATGACGTAGGAACGGATGCGCAGAACTGCATTGTGGGTGACACTGTTCCATTGCCCAAAAACCATTGTGAAGTATTAGAACTATATTTATGACCAATAAATATATCATAATACGATGATGTGGCAAATGTTGCCACATTGCTTAATTCTTGATTATCATCGATATAAACTAAATGACTAGTAGGACCAAAAAACGATGTTACATTCAAACAAGCCAATGATGAGTGAGTCCAATCAAGATAACTATTGACTCTATTATAACAGTAGACTCTAGATCGAGTGGCATTGGTAGCATTAACTATCTGCCATGATGTCGGACAATCACGACATCGAATACCATCCCAAAAACATGTCGAACATACTGCACATGAGCATAGATAATTGAGACATTTCAAACCTAAATCATTACGACACCATGTATCATCAACACCACAAAAGGATTGAAATAGACGTTGTTGTTGACAGACAAATCCGTCCCAAAAATAATCTAAAAGAAAAAAAAATCATTTTATCTCTAAAATTATGGTTAACTAAGTAAACTTACTTTGTGGACATGTACATACATTTGTTGAATTCGAACAATAGAGATTTGTATAACTAACACATTGTGAACATGTAGTGCAATTTTTATTTTGACAACGTTCTCCGAAAGTTGCTTGAGTATCACAATAATTTCCCGATGTCCAATATGAGTTTAATTCACACGAACAAATATTATTTACACATTTTAAACCATAATCATATTCACAAGCTGATTGATCTGTACATGATACATTCAATTGAACAATTTTTGGACTTAAACAATAATTACCGCTCCAATACGAGTAATCATCACATTGACACACACCATATACACATTGTAGAAGAGTTGATGGTAAACAAAACGATGAATTATAACAAGGTTTAAGATAAGAACCATAAGATAAACATACTGTACCATCAAAATAAGATGAACTACTTGATGAACATTGACAACTATATGTTGTATTATCACATATTAAAGGTGCTTTACATCCACTTGTTATCGTTGAATATGGATCACATGGACTATTAACTGATCGATATGTTTCACACAAATGATTATTCCAAAATGTAATATTTGTATTGCATGTACATTGATTATTTATACAAGTTAGATTTAAACTAGAATCACAATAATTGTGGATAGTTGAACAATTTTGACCATAGGATGATAAAGGTAGACATATCGTTCCATTATAATAATATCGTGATATACAATCACATTGATACATATTTAAATTACACATTAAATTATATTTTGATGAACATTCGTGTTCTCGATAACAACCTTGCTGATAGTATCTCTGAGAAAAACAACCAAATAGATTATCATTTGGATCATAACATTTACATGTTCCATTTAAAATATCACAGATGACTATGTAAGAATTATCCATTGGACAATAAGTTATTTGTGGACACACATTGGTGAGTGATGCAATTTTTCTACTTAAAATAACTGCCAAACTAATTATTATTATTGAATAAATAATTCCTATTAATAAGATGAGTCCATAAAATAAACGAGAATTAATTGTAAAATAATTCTTCAATTTAGGCACGGAAGATTCTGTTGAAATTTGACTATTGATTGGTGGTGTATAGGCTGATACTTTCACACAATGATTTTCATTAATGTTAATATCAGGATCATCACTGTTGGTAAACACTTCGTTTAGTGGTATTACTTGTAAAATATTTTCAGCACTTTCAGTTGTTATAGGTGATTCTGTTTTTATTCTATTCAATTGTTCTATCGATGAACTAATTCGTGTTAATTCGTGCTCACTTTTGGGTAATACAAGTGATAAGGGTATACTTCTTTCATAATTGTCATCACTCATCATTGTTCTTAAGATTTAAGCATATGACACAATTACCATAATATGAACGTTATGGTGAGTAAATAGTACATAATTGAAAATCTAAGTTCAAATTTATGAGATATTTGATACTTTTCTTTTATTACAAAATAAACAAAAATAAATGAAGGAGAAAACCATCAAATGTATTTTAATTAAAAAGTTCTTTTAAAATAGTTGAAAACTAATAAACAATAAACATCTTATGTACGCGAATGTACTTCTCGTTTGTTCATTACTTAGATACTTTGTAAAACATTATCTTTTTCTCACGCATGTTTTCTGATCCACTCAGGCATGAGGATTGTCCTCTCGTGAACGAAATTTGATTACATTGTTAATATTGCAGTAATGATCGAAGCAAGATCAACACTAAAATTACATGTTCAAGATTCAATTCAGTTTACTATGTCAATACAACGATGTCAGCCAAATAAAAATAAATTATTATACACTTTTGACGTTGAATTTATCAATACATCTGTAAACAAACTGATAGATCTGATAATTTAAATAATTAGAAAATAAAAAATTAGAATAAAAAATTCACAATATTGAATGGAAGTGTAAATCTGAAATGGTACAGCTATACCATGTAGATTTTATGAGAAAATATACAAAACAAGTAGATGACGTATCAATGGATTCAGCGGAATATCATGTGAGGATTAATTATACGTTATCTTGGAGGAGGCACGCTGGATATGTAAAGTATTTTAAACAGAGAGATGAGCTTGAGTAAAATTCGACGCACAGAAAATCGCATACTGGGATTATATTGCACCGCATGCATTTACAACAATCCCAGTTATTTCGAGATATTGAACATTTCAGAATTTGTATTTTCACAATTGATATTTTGATAAAAAAAAAAAGTAATTATCAATCTATCCAATTTCATCTAAAAAACTATTATTAGGGCGTCAGTCACACGAAGAAAAGGAGTTTGAAAATATACTAAAATCCCAGTACAACAGAAATTAACAAATAAAAACCAAATTATATTGGTAACACGTACAAAAGACGGAAAATTAAAGTCAACAAAAACATCAACAACACAAACGACAACATCAGCAATGCAATCAGGAGAGGAGTTAATAGGATCTGGGTCTTTGTCCAATATAAAACTTTTTTGATTGTTTGGCTTAAATTTGCAATAAAGAATGCATCGCACAATTATATTCGTCTTGATTCATCCAATACACTCGATCCGGTTATTTGATTACTCATTACCATCGAATGCTTGCTTGTTACATTAGATTGGAGTTGTAACTGGTAACGGTGAATAGCCAAGCCGCTCCGTTCTAAAAAAACGTTTTAACCAGTGTCATTTTGAGTGTTTCCTTGAATAAAATTAGCCTTTCACTATGAAAAAATGGAAAATTTAGAATGGCCGTTCCGTTCCGGTAGAGAATTTTCAAAACGGTACAGTTCCTGTTCTAAGAATTTTGGAACAGTTACAGCGGGTTTCCACGAAGTCCGTACCATGTTTACATCGACTTTATTCGCATAAGCTGAAATCCTATTTAAATGAAAGATCTATGAGTAGGATTAGCATAAATAAAAAAGTTTGGAAATATCGGCATCATAAAACACCAGATCTTAACATTTGCGCTTTTTTTTGTGTTTAGAAGACCCAGTAACACTAAACTTTTGCCTATATAAACTAATAGCGAACCATAAAACTGTAGTAGTATAAAAAATTTTGCGAGCTTCCTAAGTTCAAAGAATGCAGTTATTGGTAAAAATACCGAAGCTAACCGTAAGTATTGGACAACGATCTTTGAAGCATAATTCTGAGTTCTTCTCTTCATTATTTAAATACAGTCCTAACTTCGTACTGCAAATAGAACACATTATCCCTTTTCCGAAAGCTCCAGACATGTTGTTAATCCTAGGTTAATTCCACAAGTGTTGTGGTAAAGCTGGAAAGCAAATCTCAAAAGACAAAAACGACGCAGTATATCCAGTAACAAGAACGTAAATTAATACACCAACGCAAATCATATCTTGTGGGATCTGAAAACCATGTCGAATAAGTACGGAGAATATGCGAAAGCAACCTGGGGAATTCGAGGTTATAAAACGAAACGAGCGTAAAGCAGGCAAAAATTCAAAAATCCCCACCGATCTACTCGAATTTTTCGATTTCATTTGCTCAATCGGGTTTTCGAAATCCACCTCAAAATCTCCAAAACATTTTGAAATTTTTTCGATTATACCACTAGAAAGCCCTAAGTTTTTACTATATATTCCATAAAAATTCAAGGTTCACTACCGGCTTAAACAGGCAAAAGTTTAGTGTTACTGGGTCTTCTAAACACAAAAAATCGCAAATGTTAAGATTTGATGTTCTATGATGCCAATATTTCCAAACTTTTCTAACTCGATTTATGCTAATCCTACTCATAGATCTTTCATTTACAAAGGACTTCAGCTTATGCGAATAAAGTCGATGTAAACGTGGTACGGACTTTGCGAAACCAGCGTACCTCTCCGCATTGGGTGGATAAAGTGACTATACAAACGGAATTAATTAGAAGATCTACTGTTTCAACGTTTGAAAACAGATAAATACATTCCGTGGTTATCAGAGAAATTGTAACATTTGAATTGAACAATTGAACATTTGGTGGTATTAATCGAACAAATCTCTCTATCTGACTGGCGTTCGAAATGTGTAAATTGTTAAGCTTGCTACCTCATCTCGCCAACCTACTTGTAGACTTGGATCTTTTGGGCAAGTTGGTGGTAAGACTGAAGAAATGCTATATTCACTTTAGTAACAGGAAAGAACGGATCTAAAGTAATAGAAGTAAACGTCAACGATATGATTTTGATTACTGATGGTACAGAAGTATACGTTGTACATTTATTAGACTGGAGAAATAAATTACATGTTCAAATTAATTTACTTGAAAATTAGAATAAACATATCAATTACGTTTTCTAAATATAAAAGTTAAAAGTCAAAATATGAGCCAACAACTGATAGGAAGCCGCGGAAATAATGAAACAATAGGAAGATGATGTAAGAGATGAAGGATAATCAAGTCCTGCAGACCATGACATTTCGATACAAAGCGAAATTTCGTGAACAAAAATTACGAGTAAAAAATGCAAACTGGAAAAAAAGAATGAGACATTTATGCACGAGGAAACATCATGATTTGACTGCATGAGCTATTGATGTTTTTAAATGAACTGCATCAGTCTTACCTTTACTTTTTACTCAAAGTTATTTATGATCTATGTTTTTTAACGTAATGCCAGAAACACTGCAATAACTGCACGTTTTCATCGCTTGCAGTGTATAAGTTTGGATCTGTTCAAGAAGAAACTATGTAAAATCACACATATGCAGTCTTATGTTCTTCAGTATACTTATATAGCTGATAATGATTAAAGTTATCAACCGACAACCTCTGCATTTTTAATAAAATATTAGTTGTTGAACTTAAACAATTAATCTTTCAGTTTTAGACGTTCTAAAATTGATTTTAATGTAATTTTTCTTGTATTTATCGTAACATCGAAGTGGCTTTATTTTATTTATTTTCACTCTAAAACTGTCAGAAATTACATCATGGATATATTATTGTAGTTATTTTACAATATCAATGTGCATCAGTGTGAGAGAAGGAAACTAACAAAAAAACAAACGCATAACAAATAAATGCAAAAAACCTATAAAAAGGACAAAAGTTAAAAAATCAAGACACAACCAACATGTCAACCTGAGAAATAATTAAAAAAACGGTACACTCAGTTCTATATCTAGTAACATGAAGTACACACACACACTACTCGTAGCACCATAATGTGATGGTTAATTCTATGGAAGACAAAGCAAAAGCTTGTCACAACTTTGCGCTATTTGTCATTCAACTACCGTCTATGTTCTATTTACATTTAAAAGAAAATTTTTATACAAGCAAAGAAAGAGAAAGGCACTTATTTTATCAAATATTTTGAAGAGATAACAAGAAAACCAAAACAGAGAGAAAAACAGATTTTCATTCAAAAAAAATTATTTGAAATATTCATAATTCATGGAATAATTTAGTGTGTGGTTTTTTTTAAAAACATATACTAGTTCGAATACTGCACTTGATTATTGAGCAAGATAATATTTGATCATTTGCATTAATATTTCTACAAACGGAACTCAAGAAGTACAATCAGAATTTAAAACAAACATTTTGTCTTGTAAAACAATGCAACATAACATGCAATGGAAAAAAAAACCTGTTGCACAAAAGAAATTGGGAATAAGAATCAACTAGAGATTATTTACATGCGTATTTCAAAAGGATGTCAAAAAAACATACCAATTTTTTTATCTCATCGAACACCTATAAAACAAAAATGTACTAGTTAATGATCTATTCATCTAATCTAACAATGCTGCCATCTGACAAAGACAAAAATTGTCATGAGAGAAGAGATTACTGATCTGAGATTCTACTACTGTTTTGAGAAATATATCGAGAAAATTATCGTATGATATTTTGTTTGTCGGTATCTGATCACATAAAAATATAATGCACAAAACACAAAATTGAAAAAAAAAGATGTAAATGTAGAGTCAAACAACTTAAGATAAATTCTTAAAAGAGGAAAATTATCACAATAGAGATTTACGCATAAATATACAAGAACATTTTCGTCATCCAAAAGAGTTCCTAACATTTTGCACTCGTATCGGCATATCTTAAACTACATGAGTGTTAAGTAATGGAAAAATGACTTCTCAAATTAAGGCTATTCGAATTATTAACAACATGGACGGAACGAAAATATAAGAGAATAAATAAGCTCTTATGAGGGAAGCTGATTGTCCAAAGATTATTTAGAAGCGTGTCATCTACAAATGAGTGAAAAAAATATAACAACAAAGGACAAATAGAGAATAAAAAATGAAAATTTACAAATTCTGCATCTTGAATTCTTCTCTGTACATGAAAATAACTGTTCTCATTTTTTTGTCGTATTGTTGAAATATTGATAAGTTTTTTTATGATAAATTCTCACAAACATTGTCATCAAGTATATGAATATCAGAAGAAAGTGACGGTGTTAGAGGAGATGAAGAAGACAATAAGGAAATACCGGAATAAGGAGGAGTAAGTCGAAAAACATAATTATCTTTTGAAGGTTGTCGTACTGTTATACTATCCTCATCATCCTCATATGAAATAGGAATGGATTGAATAATATGTAAATGTTTAATCGATTCAATTATATCAATAATTGGTGATCCAAAATCATTGTCGCCATTTTTTTTATTCGTATTTTTTTCAATACTATGTGCTATTATTTTATCAAATGACCGATCAAGACTATTTGTTATTGGAGATTCAAAACCAGAATCAGTTTGATTATCTGATAGCCCACCTTTTGATGGTCTTTGTTCATTTTCATTACATACACCATTTATTGTTGGTAATCTTGTAAGCCAAATATGTTGTAAACATTCATTTGCTAATGCTCGTTGTCTAAAAAGATCAAAGCATTTTTTTCTCCTTTCTAAAAGATTTTGAAGAGATACACACTTACTTTGGAATGCGAACAATTAATTTTTTAATCAGATCGATACAATCCATTGATATACTGTCGAATAATTCAACTGGAAAATCTAATATACAATGTGTGATATTATTATGTGTATCATGTTTATTCGTGCCACCAAATGGAGTGTGTCCAGTAACAAGAACATAAATTAATACACCAATACTCCACATATCTGTTGCACGTGTCAATGGTTCATATGAAACAACTTCGGGAGCTATAACAAAAGAAAATATTTCAATACAACAATCTTAGTTATGAAATTATTCGTCATAGTGGTAGAGGACGCAAAAATGAACAAAGTATAGTGCAAGAGAAAAATAAAATAGTTTTAAGAAAATGTTACAGTTTTTCAACGAACTTTTCTTTCACTTCAAATTAATATGCTTACCTAAAAAGTCGGTTGTGCCAAGTATTTCATGTATACATTCATTTGTTAATATTCTTGATAGACCAAAATCACATAGTTTAATGGTTGTACTTGGCCATTTCTCCATCAGTAAGATATTTTGAGGCTGAAATTAGAATAATACCTAAATTAAGAGCTTTAGAAGTAAATAAACGAGCAACCAACCTTGATGTCAAGATGAACAATTTTATTATTATGAAGAAATTCAACAGCTTCAAGTAGCTGTTTTGTAACATGACTAGCTTTTGATTCATCAAGACATCCTTCTAATTCAAGGACAAATTGAAGGTCTCCTTGCTGTGCACTAAAACAAATAGAAAATTGTTTAGTAGTCGAATAGTTACTATTGCTAAGTACATACTATTCTAGAATAAAAATTGCCTCTAATGGTAAATCATAGACTTCATGCAATGTAATAAGACACGGATGTTTTTGTGATAGCTCCAAAATACGTAATTCGTTGAGTGCATGTTTAACGTAACGTTTTTTGATAAATTTTGCAGCATATGCTTTGTCTTTATCGTCTTTTTTTATACATTTTTTTACTGTTGAGAATTTTCCACTAAAAAAATACCTTTGAGAAGTTCAGATCAAAAGTCACAGTAATTGATTTCAATTTTACCGTCCAAGATCTTCTGATAAATTATAGACTTTGTCAAACGCTTCTGTAGCATACAAGTGCTGAAATTCATTGCATCCAGTTGATTTGAGCATACCATTCGATGTCAATGGTGACAAAGATGACAGAATACTTGTAGGCTGAAAAAGTTGAAAAGTTTTATTAATAGATAAGAATAGTATAAATCACTTTTTATACTTCTTTTCCACTTTGTCACCTCTTTTTCTTCATACGCAACTATTTATATTTGACAAGTTAGCCATCTATTCCTACACACGTGTAGCAGATAATGTTTTTTCGTTTATTTTGAAAGTCTTGCGCATTTCTCTACTGGTCTAACGGCCATGCAATGTCGTTGCTACGGATTCCGTCGAATTTTTGGGGCAGTTTTGTTTTGCCCCAAAAAAACGTCTAAGAATCACGAAAGGCAGCACTTTTTTTTTCTTGGCCGTTAGACCATACATTACATCTTCGAAATTCCATCTTTGTTTTTCTTCTCTCTCACTGATTTTGTAACTTTTTAAACCAAATTCATTTTTTATAGCATTCCCTCAAAATAATCAATTTTTGAAGAACGCCTCTCCTGAACTTTGATAGTATATCTTTATTTTACAACAGTTGTTTTTTAAAGGGAAATTTCCAACAAGATTATAACCGCACGAACTATAGATATAGTGCAATCAAATCAAATCAGATCACTCTACTTCAAACCAAAATATTCCAGCATGCACGTAAATCTAAGTCACACATGAGCACAAAGAAAAGATACCTGTCAATATTTCCACTAAAAATTACATATTTCATTAAAGAAAATTTAAAAGTAACTATATGATCATTTTACTCACATTGAAATGA
The DNA here is from genome assembly GCA_905250885.1 of Didymodactylos carnosus. Taxonomy (NCBI): domain Eukaryota; kingdom Metazoa; phylum Rotifera; class Eurotatoria; order Philodinida; family Philodinidae; genus Didymodactylos; species Didymodactylos carnosus. The sequence goes on from CAJNOQ010000894.1 coordinate 16,702, forward strand.
CGTTTTGATAAAATTCGACTTCGTGTCGACGTATGGCATACGGCCATTTTTGTTCTATCTAGAATAAGTTAAAATTTAATTTAGTTAAGAAAAAAGTATTTAGTTAAGGAAAAAGTATTTAGTTATGGAAAAAGTAATTTAAAATTTAATAAAAAAGAAAGATTTCTGCTGCACATTTAGTATTAAAAACAATCCCAAATTATAAAGAAAACAATAGAAATTCCCTGACTTCGGTCTAGGATCTTACAAACGAGTTTTTTTTCTGTCTTTCCACAAAACACGGAAAAATGATCATAGGTATTTTATGGATCATTCTCTACCAATGCAAGAATTATTACAGTACATGTGAGAGCATGAGGAAGAAATGTCCATGAGACAAACAAACAACATTTTGAGCTAAAAGTGAGCTAAGCATACTTCCTTTTCTCGGTCTTATAGGTGGCGCGGGTGAACGATGCGATTAATGTCTTCTGAGAAACTAGCAAGAAAATATTTAACTTAAAACAATGAAAATGCCGTAGTATAAGTAATCGAGTAGATTTAGCAATTCTAGGCACATAAGGGGTTTCTAGGAAATGTTACAGTTTCCAGCAAATTCTGGGCTGCTCTCGGTGAGAAATGATCGGTAAGCATGGTATCTGATGCCTGAGATGTCTAAGAGGTCTCCAAAAAATTTTCGCAATGCTGGCCGTTATAAAGCGGAGATAAAGCAACGCGAATCACCGCATCTTTTCTATAAGAGAACCTTTTCTGTAGCAGAACGTAATAGATAGAGTCATATGGGGTATTTCCGGCCACCTGCACAAAGTTTCTTAGTATTTTGCGTATTTCTAAGGCGTTTTTAATCGGATAAGCGTGCTATTGAATATGAAGATAGAACTAACAGTTCTCTATCCGCTGATGTAAAAATTTCCTAAAAATTCATCTCCGTTTTCGATCAGTGTTCAAAAGGAGACAGGAACCTCCAAACCGACCGAAATTACCCCACATGGGGTAATTCCGACCGGTCCATTCATATACATGGAGTTTCCTGAAACAAACCTCTGGTACTTCTTAGAAGTAGATTCTGACATACTCTTCAGGTAAAAGGTATTCATCATGTCATTATCTACAACATATGTGAAAACTGCATCTCAATAACTCAAAATCAGCAGGCTCTATGATCTTAAATATTCTGATGTAATTTTACACATATTGTGGTAATGAATTTACACAGTATTATTAAATATTCTCATTAATTATGAGCAATTCATGAAAAAATTTCTATATATATCATGAGCTGTACTCTTATGAGTTGAATAAAACAATAAGACATGAAATTTGATTAAAATTAAGGAAGATAATACTGAATGCATTCGCTCACGTAATAAACGACCACCAAATGCAGCGCGACTAAAGTCATGGGTCTGGTGACTTGCAGATGCGCGTTATCTAGTGCAATAAGCACACATCTTATATTGCGATCTTAATTCTTCGGGACCTCGTCGTCGTCGTCGTTTTTGTCTTGTTTTTAAGTCAATTTCATAGTACGGTAATTTACCGATAAGCCCGAAACCAATAGAATTGTTTATAATAAGTTGAATCACTTGAAATTATAGCTGCACATAAATCACTAAATTATATTTTTTTGTGAATTTAAATTTAATTTTAAATATATTTTGCAATAGCTACAGGAAGGTGCTCCCAGCCACTAGAAAGTTCATTAGAAAGCTAAACTTCAAGATGAAAAAACTGTTGCAAACGTTGAGCAATTGTGTATAATGATTAATGGCTTGAAAAAATGCACAGTTTTTCATATAATAGACTAAAATATTGAACTTTCTATAATTCTTATGACAGATTATCCTTCTATAAAGTCCGAAAGAAAAAATGAAAAATCCATAGCGAGTTCTCCAAAAATCTTTCTGAAAGAAAGAATTTTTCATTTCTCTGGAGTGGAAAGAATATTTTATACTCTTTGTGAAGTTCCTATAGGTATACCATTTTTCACTTTAGGGTAGAAAGGCTATTAATAAAACGGAGTATGCCTTGCTTTATATTTATAAAACATAGTTTTATATTTGGAAAATTACTGCAGAACTAGTATCATTAAAAAAATGGCGCTCCAAGGTGAAAAATTTAATTACCGATATGTATTTTCGCTCAGTACACATGTCTTTATTCTCTGCCATAATATTTAACAATGTTATGTTACGAAGGCAGAAGAAAAGCTATCAAAGTTCGTAAAGAACGTGACAAAGCAAGCCGACGGTACAACGGAAAAGTCCGAGTCATTAGAAATCATAATTATTAAAATCATCTTTCTAGAGAATATACGGGAGATTTAACAAATCCAGTTCTATACAGTTTTCTACCATCGCATGCCATACTGGAAGATGCAGAACTTCGCACAAAGTTATATGGTTGTAGTATATCTGATACAATGGATTATTATTTTAAATCACGTTCATTACCAGATTTACGATTGTCAGATTATGATATTAAGATTAATTTAGAAAATGAAAAGCGTAATGTCAAATTTAAACGAGTAATCGATGAATTGAAATGGAATAACGAGGATATGGATTCTGATTTGGATGATGCTGGTTAGATAACACATTCGTCTAATTTAGAGATAACAAATTCTAAACGGATTCATTTTTAGAAAATCTAATAGATAAACGTGATCCTGTTCAGGTTTATATTAAAGCTTGTCAACAATTCAAAATTCATCCACGAAATGTTGTCATTGACGGTTTAGCAACAACTGAATTGAATTTACAAGAAATGTCAATTAATGATGTTGATTTAAAAGCAATTTGTCTTGCATTAAGAGTAGGTCTCTCATGATAGAATTGTTATCTCTATACATTGATACTGTCAGTGAAATAATTTGTCATTTACAGCCATGTTCTAGTTCTAGAATCACAAAAATCTATTATCTAGTTTTAGAATCACAAAAAAGTGAAACATCTTCGTTTTGGTAACAATCAGATTACCGCACGTGGTTGCACGTATTTGCACGAAATTTTGAAAGATAGTTACAGTGTTAATGAACTAGTGTGTACATGTCCAGAATTTATATGAAAGATAGAAAGAACGTCGAATTTGCTTATCATTTAGGATTTATCAAAAAATCCAATAAAAAAATCCGGATTAGCCAAGATAGTACTATTATTTAATAAAGCAAAAACATGCGTTATATCAAAGTTGGATTTATCGAGTAACAAATGAATAATGTTGACCCATTATATATGTGTCTATCAAAAATTCTGTTTTTCTTTTTTTGTTGTTGTTGTTAGATTGTCAACTTGAAGATGAAGATGGTTCACTTTTGAAGCAGATAGTCGAAGTATAATGGAAAAATCTGTAAAATCACATATATTTTTCAACTGTAGTTTATTTTTATCAGGGCGGTGAAGTGCTGGATGAGTTGCTTTTGGAAGGCAACGGACTGAATGGAAAGACTTGCAAAGCAATTGGACCAGCTCTAAGTAAAAGAAAAACAGAAGATTCTCCTTTTAGAGATTTTAAATAAACAGTATTTTTGTTATTCAAAGAGGATACACCATCATTACGCATTTTAAATCTAAGTTGGAACAAGATTCACAAAAATGATATTAAACCTATTTGTAATGGATTAAAAGTATGTAGAAAGGAAGAAATATAATCTAATACACGATATTTTTGCTGTTTAGATAAATAGATCATTGAAAAACCTTGATTTATCAATGAATGGTTAGCTTGTTATATGTATTTATTTAGAGTAAACACAAATTTCTCTTGTATTAAGGGCTTGGAAATCAAGGAGCACTATTAATGGCTGATGTTTTAGCTAAAAATGACGTTATTCAAGAATTAAATATATCAAACAATCGAATCGATAAAGATGGTGCAGCTATATTTGCATCAAAATTAGAATTAAATCGAACCATTAAAAAATTATGGGTAAATATTTCATAAAAAATTTCAGAGATAATTAACAAACTTATACTTTATCTAGTTTGGCAATAACCATATTGAAACTTTGGGTTCCCTAATGTTACTAAAAGCTGTCGATCATATTAATAGTCAAGTTGAATATTTGAATTTAGAAGTATGTGATACTTTATGAAATATTAGGTTGGCCAAACAGTTCTGCAACACTTGCGAAAAAGTATTTAAATACTAGTATTGCAGAACTTTTTAGCCAATATGGAGTATCTCACAATATGGCATGTGTGAGTTACTAAGCTTTATATGCGCTACGTATCAAGTAGATTTCGCAACGGTTTACAGACTATTTTAATTTTGTCCGTAATTTCTCTTTTTAATTAATCAGATTCATTGTTTAGAATATTCTGGTTAATGATGATTTTACAGATTTATACACACAGATCAACCAGTATTTACGTTCGCTAACTGTAGTTCATGGCGGTGTACGAGGCAGACTCGGCAGGTTACATCCAGGAGGTAAACAATGTGAACAAAACATCCACATTTACAACGGTACTTTTTTTAGTACCTGGATTCACCATAATGGACGATGTTGATTTGAAAGTTTTGGATCAAAAAACACTTCATGCCTTTTTTCAACGTGATCCATTCAAAATACTTGGTAGAATGGCAAAAGAAAGTTTGTCTATGAAAAAAAGCAGTTGAGTTCAATAGTCTACGTCTTGTCTATGCATTCTCATAGGTGGCCATGACTTTGCAACAGCATTAAAGAAATGGGACGAAGAGGAGGTAAGATGAGATGAACTAGTCGAGACATTAGTACCTACGTTTTTTCTCCATTTGCACAGTAAACTCCCAGGTTTATTAAACCGGCAAAAAACGCTAATTAACTTCGGTTAACCGTCCGGTTAAGTGTGCGCTTTACCGTCCGATTAACCGCAAACCAGCACAAAATACTCGGTTAACCGCGGTCAATTGACGGTTTTTTTGGTGAGCAAGCGGCATCAGTACAAATCCCCGCCTGAACATTTTTTTCATTTTTCTTTTGAGTGTTGAACTTTCATGAGTTCCACACCAGTAACATTGCCAGTTAGTCACAGTCTCACACCGGTGTAGTTTTGAACTGAGCAGTACCTGTCTGCTTGCCAGGATTCTTAGACACAGTCTGAAGGATATTTAGACTAAATCGAATTTCACCCTTCAAGAAGTCAGAGAAAAAATTCTGAAGTTTTTCGATAAATCATGTTGTCCTTATATACATATAGTGACAACAAAACACAACGGTGATTGAAAAAGAAACGGTTAACCGCCGGTTCTTCAAAATAACGCGGTCAATTGGCGGTTATTCGACTAACCGCGGTTAACCGACGGTTTTCTATAAAAATAGACGACATGAGTACCTTCTCAATAATGTTTGTGATTGTTCTAGCACGGTATAGTACTATATGAAATCTATGTAGAGGACTTTCCGAATGCAGTTGCTGAAGCTGGAATTACACTGGATAAAACACTTGATCATATTCTATGGAACTATTTGAAAAAAGTTTCAAAGAATGGTTCAGTTAATTATCTGTAAGTCAATAATTTTTCCGGATAAACTACTTTGCTACAAACTTCACTTGAATTACAGCCGATTCATTCAATCATTACCGAAATCAGACGCATCAACAAAAAAATCAACAAAGAAGATCCAAACAAAGAAGTAGTCAATTAGTTATAGGTATCAAACCACAACAGTAGCAAAAATTTTGTTTGTCTTATAAGATCATATATTTCTTTCAATATTTTTTTTCTTTGGTGTTTTTTTTTCTTTCATTCTATATTGCAAAAGTCACAAAAAAAACGGAGAACAAAAATTTAATACACGAGCACGCGCTGTACAAGTAAAAGCAACGAGGATAGAAGCTGAAAAATCACTGTGCGTATGCGTGTGTACTAATTGCAGTTGCACGTATTATCTTTGTAAAACTTATTCTGCGTTTTCATTTAAAACAAAAAAAAACAAAAACCACACACGAGACAAACATCAATTGAGCATTTCTTGATAGACATTTTTCTCACAGTTGATTATTGTAAAACAGCAGCACCATTCAGTTGTATGTTTATGCCGATTTTATGAGCAACAATAACAATGACAAATAAATTAAAACGTGTGAAAGTTATAAGAGACTGATGCATATGTAATCATAAAGAACAAGCGATAAAAGCGAAATAAAACAAAATAACATTAAAAATAGGAAATGATAAAAATGTTTGCATAGGAAAAAAAATCATCATGACAGAGTCACATTTTATCTATTATGGGTAGTTTTCATCCGTCTCCACCTACGAAAAAAATAATAACAAGCCCATGATCCATTTTTTTAATTGTTTTTTTAATAGGAAACAAAAAACGAACGAAAATCATATTATATGTATAGTCTATGTATAGAATGAATAAATAGAATTTTTAAAATGAAGACAAAGTGGCCATAATAAATAAACTAGTGGCGTATATAACGAAAAGAAAATCATTCTTGTTGTGTTTATAACACGAAAATTATCAAGACTTTAAACTTGGACAAATACATAATAAAAAAACATTGCACAAAAAGATCAATATAAACATACACAGCAATTAAGGGTTGATGTATACAAATATCATATCTATACACACACGCACCAATGAAAACAACAAAAAAACAACAACCTGTAAACTAACATAAAAAAGCATATAATTTATTGACTATTGTTGGGGTGATATATTTGTCGATGTTTGATTAGATCGTTGCTGTTGTCGGTGATTCGAATAGTCGTTAGACGTATGACTAAAATTACCATTTATCTCATTGCTGTTGTTACCATTATGTGGATGTTTTGGTGGTGATTGATCATTTACATAACCATTACGATCATTTACCTGTTTGGCATTATTATTTGAATGACGATTGTTATTTACAGTATTGATATTTTTATTAGAGTAAGTTGAGGGTGATATATTATGCGGAGTGTTTGATCTCTTTATGTTGCTGTTGTTGCTACTGTTAGGCTGAGTTATTCGCCCGCTTCCATTTAGACGACGGTTACCGTTAGGAGTGCCTTGTCCAAAATAATTCACGACGCCATTCATTTGTGGTGACGGTAATTGTTGACTACTTTGAAATGTGTTTCCACCACGAGCTCGCCGTCGTCGATTGTTTATTTCTGCAAAAATGAGATAAAAAAATATGCATTAAAATTAAAACAATCCTTTACGGAAAATTACGCCGTGAAATAATTAATTATTTTTATTCTTAAGAGACATTTCTAGGTAAAGAAAGAATTTTATAACTTCTCTATGAATTTTTTTACAACGTTTTTTATACTTACGCTGCGGATAATTCATATCTACATTATATAAATTTTCATAATAACCATTTGATTCTTCATAGCCATCATTATTATATCCATTTGTTTGAGGATAATAATAAGAATCAACGTCATTAGTCCACTGTTGTTGTTGTCGATTTATTGCAGCAACTCCATTTCGTGACAATGCCATCATTGGTTGCTTATATCCATTTGGAGGCTCATTCCCATAAAAATTTCCATACGGATGATTTTTCGAAGACATAAGCGGTTGGTGAGATCTTGTGAGTGATGAATTGGCATATGACTGTTGATCTCCTAGTACGTGTTGTGGTTGATACTGCTCATCTCCATTTACATAATTATGATTATTCATATAAATGGCTGTAGCTCGATCTCTTATTTGAGGTTTTCCATTCATGTTTGGTTTTTGTTGTATTGGAGATTGAACATCATTCGATGACGATGTTGAAAGTGCTCGATAATTGTTTTGGTCATTAGGAGTTACTTCTACAGCGTTCATAGTATTTACAGATGCTTCTTCATTATCCAAAAGAGTTGACGTTTGGCCTACAGATATAGTTCCTGTCGTCTGCGAAATATCATTATTATTGCTGTCCTTGACCATAACATCATTAGCTAGTGTATTATTCGATGCATTATCGTGTGACGAAATCGTACGCGTTCGATCTTTCTCTTTTCTATCAATTCTTAGTACTTTTCCAAAATTTGACAATATATTAATGATATTTTCATCATATTCGAAACGATGTAATGTTTTCAGTTCATCAGCCAAATCATATCTTTTATCTGTAACAAATTGTTTAATATCATTACGTAAATCATTTATACCATAGTTATCTAAACGATCACAACGATCAACGCGTCCGCGTAGTTCAGCAGCGCGTTGCTGACGACGATTTATTAAATTTAAACCTTGTTGTTTAACATCATCCATTTCTAAATATAACTGTACTTCACGCTCTTTTATAATGACCGTTAATTGTTTAAATATTTCATCTATTTTTTTAATCGATTGTTTAATTTCGTTATCAAATGATGATTGAACATTTGTTAATGTTGATGTTTGACGTTGTAAATCTTTAATAGATTTTCCCAATACTAAAATTACAAAGACAATAAAAGAATAATCAACCTTCCAGGGATGGAAATATTTCGTTAAAGTCATTAGAATTGGTGGCATGCATAGGCTTCAATCGTAGTAAAAATCGTGTGTTTCGAAATCTATGTATAAAAATTCTCGGTTCTGACTGATAATAGTAGTTTAGTCTACCTCTCTTTAATTAATATGAAAAAATGATAACTGCATTTACCTTTTTTATTATTCATAAGAGTTGTTTTAGATGCTGTTTTCACTACTGTCCCGTTAACATCTTGATGTTGCTGCGTTGAACTATTTGTTGTGGCTGTGGTAGTAGCTGCTGCTGATGCAAACGTTTGATCTTCTGATTGTTGTTGTATCTGTTCTTGTATTTGATTCATTGACGATGACGATGCAGTACGATTTCTTGTATTACGAAAACTGTGTCGTCGTCGTTGTTGCAGTTGATGTTTATTGTTATGACTATTTCGTGTGACTTGAGTTTGATCAGTATCTTTATTGTTATTCACATCACTATTATCCATAATAAGATCGTTTTGTTCTTCAACCGTTTGGTGTGGATTATTCAAAGAATAATCGTCACAGGCATCAGAAAATTCCATATTCTTGTTATTTAACGAGGATTGTAAATCATCCGTAGTTAATGTTTCATCATAATTATTTGATTCTGTAAAAGAAAAGTAAACACTGTAGCAAAAAGTTAACGTCTAACAGTTATTATCTCGGTTGTAGAACACTAATATCAAAGCACATAACATGATGTATTACGCTGTGTACGTTTGAAAGATAGTTCAAAATTAACAATAGAACTTACCGTGACTACAATAAGGGTGAAAGGAAACATCCGTTGACGATGAAAGATACGATTGTTGTTGATCATACGTATTATTATTATTATTTGTATAAATCGATGGTGTTTCATTCACATGCGTATTTCTGTCTATTAGTGAGGATGATGGTAATGATAATGTAGAGAATGTGGCAGGTGAATTATTACTAAAATAATCTAAAAAGGAAAATAAAAATTATTTATTTTCCATTGTTTGTATGTATTTCTATTTCTATACCATTTGTAATTGATGTCACAGGTTGTGTTTTGTTCGCAAACTGATTAAATACATTTAAAACAAGTTGTGAAGGTCTCATAGGGACATGTGAAATTTGTGATGAGGTAGAAGATGATGAGATTGTCGGTGAAGCTACCAGACGATTATTGTTTCGTGTTCTAGCACCACCACGACGTGAAGATGTCTGAAGAGGAAACAAAAAAACCTTTAAATAAATTAGAGAGAAAAAAGAATTGTTTAATTACCGATGAACGATTATTCATTTCCGTCCATCCGCTTAAGGCATCTTTAGCACCATCTAAAATATAACATACATTATTGTATTACTGAAATGGATTTTAAATAAATATTTGATACTACATACTTTTCTTAAATGCCTCAATTGTATCTTCAACATTTGATTCATAATGTAGCAATGCTAATTCAATTTGTTCACGTGTAAAATCAGAACTAATCTGTTGTCGAACTTGTGCCACTTTGTCTCGCATCGAAGTCTTTTTAGTTTTTAACATAATTGATAATGTTGTAATAATATAAGAAGTATCGGACAAATAAAAAAAAAATATATATCACTGTTTTAATTTATAGTAAAAAATAATAAAAGTAAATTTGATCGTTTATATTAATGTTTTTCAATAACTATTATCCCTTATGCATTCTCAATATTTCTAAAACAAAATAGAAAAATTATTAAAAATTTTAGATCAATTTTGATAGTTTATCTACTAACAATTGTTATGTTCACTTATAAATAAGGATAGTATACTATGTCTTGTTTCGTTCACTCATACAAAAACGACATACCTTCTTCGCTATTTTTTCCTGCTACAAACACATATTTTCATTAATAAGAAAAAGGTGTTTGTCTTATTTTGCTTTCTCGCTTTTTTTTTCTTTTCCGTATATAAAATGGCGTTTGCAGATCAAACTATATTTATTCAACCTGCAATTTACCTGATGTTGCTAGTTTTTTCTTTTTTCTTTATATTTTACTCTTACATTATTACACGAGGTTTTCTCACAATAATAAACAAATAGTTTATGACTATGCGCTTCAACAGTTTTTCTCACTTACTGAAATCATTATTAAATGTTCTGTTTCTTAAAAATCAACCTTCTATGTTTTATCAAATCAATGTATGTTACGGAAGAAAAGCAATTTGTTAACATCTAAAATCTCATGTAAGAGAAAAAAATATTTAACACTTATTGCACAATCAAAAAGAATCTGTACTAGTTTGAATAAAAAAGGTAATCTGGTTTCTGTAAACTTCTCGATGTTTCAGTAGAAGACAGACATAGTCATTCATTCACCAGTTCAATGAATTTGACGTAGGTAAAATGATATTATTCATAATGTCACGTGACAGATGATATCGAAATTGTTGTTAAAACATAAGCCATTTTCATAATCACAATACGAAACACTAGAATCCATATAGTTATGGTCAGACACATTTTCAAGAGCAAGCTAACTAAACTAAACATATTTACAATGGTGTTGAGACTAATGATGGTACACTTTTTCAGTGGTTAAGTAAGCTTGTAGTATTCATTAGCGTTACTACTTTATAGTAATGAAAATATTTTGTACTAGAAATATGAAAATATAACATCGCATTAATTAATCTTGTGATATTTTAGAAAAAAAACATACATTTATGACGTTATATAAACAGATCATCCGTATCGACGAATAAATGACTAGCCGTTAACTTATATATAATAGATTATTGTCTTTTGCGCGCTGTGTCATAGATAGTTATTAATGCTATGCTATAATGCGCGTTTAAGTATATATGCATATGTTAAAAATCTTTGCTAATTCTATTAATTGACCGATAATTACATTTGAGTATATACATGAATTTAAACGATTGTATAGAACGGTATAGTGTTTATTGTAATGTGTGCAAAAAGTTCTTTAAAGGACTGTGAAAATGACAACATACTATCTCGCGCAAAATTGAAGAATAATGCTACTACATAAAGAGCAGTAATTTCATTTTCTTTGTGAATAAAAGAACTAATTTTAGATGTTCTAGTTTCCAAATATCAAACTTCAGAATAAAAAATAATTGAAGTATACTGTCTCCCATCCTATGTTTTGTCTACAAAATAACGATTTTATTCTTTAAAATTATTAAGTTTGAAAAAAAAGTCATTGTACTAGTATTTATAGAACATATACACAGTTACACAGTTCAAGTTGTTCATGAAGAACGTGTTCTTATAGTGTCTATAGTTTCAAATGTGTCATAAATACTTTCACTCATAAAAAGTTATAAAGACTCAAAATTAGAAAGTGTAATGATTAAATATAACAGAATATTAAGTAGCTCATTTGTAGTTGTCAAACCCTTGAAAAATTGTCACTAACTCATTATTTATTATTTTGAATTTAATCTCTATGATTGACAAATATAATATCAAATTACCGTCATTTTGACCTTTTATAGACTGTCTTTTCATACGTGTCATACTTATATCACTAACATTACTTTCATTTAAATCAAATATTTATATTATCATGCAATGAATATGAGGTATACGCCTCATTTGACGTTTCTTCTTCTTCTACCATAAAATTATAATTAATTATTTTGTTTAGACAAATTGTATTAATTAGAAAAAAAGATTTTTATTCATATTATTAGAAAGATTAACTAAATTTATCTTATTGTACGGTTATTTTATCATTTTTCATTATTAAATTACTTTAAGAAATTTTCTCTATTTACATACGAGTGGCATACATTCCTATGTTATCAAACAAAGTTATCGTTTTCTATATTCTTTTTTTTTTTTATGTAGTAAAACAATCAAATACAATCCATATTTTTTGCAATAACAATGTATTTTTGTCAAAAATGAAATAAATATAAACATAATAAATTCTTTTTCTTTATAATTTATGTAAAGACGAAAAAACAAATTAATGTTTGAATTTATTAAATATGATGACAAATATTTTTTATTAGTTTAATCTATATATGGTTTTGCCTTCAAATAGTTGAAACATATTAAAAAGTTTATAACCTTGAACATCTTGACCTAAGTTGATTTTTGCAGTTCGTCTGCAAAGATCAAGTTCGTATGTTCGATCCTAGCTCATAACAAGAATTAATTTTGTGTTTTGATAGTTTTACATTTCAAAATGATATAATGGAAATTTATATTCTCGATTTCAATCTGATTCAAGATTAAAGTTTAAACCAATATCAAATACATTTAATAGAAGAAATGTCGTCGAAGTGTGGATAAAAACAAAAGGTGAAAATCTGTGTTTCATATATGTATACACTATAGATATTACTTTACATCATTTTATTCACTTATTCATAATATTAATGACACTTAGACATTTTAGTGCATACAATTAAAGTGGAATTTTTCTTTCTCCACAAAAATACAATAACGTCCATTGTTTTATGAGAGTTTACTTGTCATGGATGGATAGTTAAAAAAACACGTACAATGGAAATCGACACTACGGTTAAATTTTTTTTTTCAGAAAATATATTTTTCTTGTTCAAATAGTCGAAAAAAATACTGGAACTCCTACATAAAAACTCGACTTTTGATTTTAAATATCGCCTCACGCCGAAATTTGACGCTTTGAAAAAATTTAAAATTTAAGATAGAAACTGAAATATCTGCGATAACAATTTGGAATCGAGCAGATCATTTTTTCGAGCGTCATAATGTGACTAGTTTGTAACCGTTCGTGATTAAGTATCATTTTAGTATTAAAAATATCATTAGACAGGATCCTTTTTCTGGAGCATTTGCACTGATCTTTATATCTCTGTGAAGAACTATCGGAAAACTTCAGAGGATGCCTCATTATGAAGAGAACATTTTACTCTATCATCTATGCTAAGAAAATATTTTCAAGTTGCTAGAAACGAGAGGAAAATTTCTGAAAGTGTTTTTAAGCTTTTGAAAAAAATTTTAAAAATTCAGAACTTCTTCAAAAAATAAGTGGAAAGCTGGAAGTAGATTCATCTTGTAGTCTAGACTTTCCTCTACATCAGGCTATGTGCAACTTAAAATAGAAATTTTTTCAAAGAAGAGAGGACCCATGTTTATCAAACCGGCAAAAAGCCGTCCATGAACCGCGGTTCACCGTTCGGTTGAGTGTGCGCTTACCGTCCGGTTAATCGCAATTAACCGCAAATCAGCACAAAATGCTCGGTTAACTGCGGTTAATTGACGGTTTTTTTGGTGAGCAAGCGGTATCCTCCGAGCATTTTTTCATTTTTCTTTTGAGTGTTGAACTTTCATATGTTTCATAGCAGTAAAACTGTCGGTTAGTCACAATACCATACCGGTGAAGTTTTGGACTGAGCAGTACCTATTTGCTTCGGAGGACTCTCAGATGCAGTCTGAGAAAGATATTTACACAATACAAATTTACATTGTTCACATTTCAAGAAGTCATGGAAAAATTCTGAAGTTTTTCGATAAATCATGTTGTCCTTATATACATATAGTGACCACAAAACAAAACGGTGATTGAAAAAGAAACGATTAACCGTCGGTTCTTCGAAATAACGCGGCCAATTGGCGATTAATTTTCCAAACCGCGATATCAAAAATATCGACGGTTAACCGCGATTAATCGACGGTTTATAGCAAGCCGCGGTCAATTGGCGGTTATTCGTCGAACCACGGTTAACCGACGGTTTCCTATAAAAATAAGCAACATGGGGAGGTATCCTTAAAATCGTATAACTCTCCTATTCGTATAAGTGTCTTACCGTTTTTTGTTTTTGTCTGTGTTACAATATTAGATAAAATCACTGTGAAACGAGGAAAAGCGTCTTATTTTATAGCTGGAAGTGTGCCCTTCAAAATCCGCCCTATGATCAGCTCAATTTAACTTTTTTTAACATCTTGACTTTATAATTAAAATGCAGTAAGCTCAAAATTAACATGCCTAGTTTCGGGATGTTTAGTATTTCAATTGTAGCGCAAAGATGATTGAGTGAATTGAGCTGATCTCAGGATGGATTTTGAAGAGCACCCTTCTAACTACAAAATAAGACATCCTTCCTCTTTTCACTTGTATTTTTTTCCAATATTGTAATATAAACAAAAGCACAAGCAACAAGGCACTTACACGGTAGGAGAGTGTTGTGACCAGTTATCTTTGAGAACGCATAATACGGTTATCGATCAATCATTTCTGAATGGGCTGTAAAAAAGAGTACTTTGTCTCAGACAACCTTCGGACTCCATGAGTTATTCTAAACGCACTGGTACAGAAGTTAATTTTCATTTATAAGACAAGATGTACGTAGAGAGAGCGTTAGGCTATTCTTTCAAACTTCAACAACAGTGTTTTTAAGAGAATAATAAAGCGAAAAAGGAACAGTTGACAATGTTTAAAGTACAGAATAACCGAGAAATTTTACATCTCTTATTTTACGTCACACATTCTATGTAATAACTTGAAAAGTTATTATGAATACGAGAATCATATAGTCAACTTGAGATTATAATAATGACACTGATCTTGAAAATACTGACTTCAAGAACTGGTTTCACTGAAAATTATTTAAATATTCAACGCTAACAAAGAGAAATAAGTAGACACTTTGAAAAAACGAGAATTTGTCAAGAATGAACAAACTATTCGATTTGATAAACATCAAAAACACTTACCTGATAATAATGGAAAGAGCAAAAATATGAAATCACATTGAAATATTTGGAAACAACAACAATCAAAAGAAAAATTCTAGCTAATTTTTCGCACATACACAAACGTATATAAATATATTATAATATTTTTTTTTTTCTTGTCATAAAACTGTCTGATTTTCTCTCTTTTTTAAATTCAATTTGATACATATGTTGATGTTAGAATAATGGTGAGTGCCACGCACAGAACATAATTTATACATCAAAAATACAAAATCATACACAAAAAAATTACCAGTTAGTAGGCTCCAGATGTCTCCACTAAGAAAACAGAAAAATAAATCGGAGTTTTTTCATTGGAATAACACATCAATGATGTAGGTTTTTTTGCCGTGAGTAGGCAGATCATAAAAGAATAGAAGAAAAATGATTCTATCTCACCTAAGAGACAGTTTTGTGGCTCACTATTATGAAGGTCATAAGAAAGAACTATCAAGAGATATCTTATTAGAGAACCTAAGAAAATAAGGGTTCGTTGTTTATTGAAATAAAAAGTTTTATATTGTTTAATACAGTCCGAATATAATTGTTTCACATAAATTTAGAAGAGTTAGACAAAATAAATATATTTTCCACACATGACTTTAATTCTTCGGCTTGCGATCATATCATTTACAATGATTCGACTAGTTTTTTTTCTCTCAACGACATATAAATCATCCTGAAAGCTGATATAGGATCATTACGAGATACAAAATGTCCTTGAAAAGATAAAACATTTCATTTTACAAACTAACGCCGAGTTTTGACACTTTAAACTGAAAACTAAACTCATCAAGAACTTAACTGAGAATTTCATTGGAACATTTCTATAAGTTGATCATTATTGACAATCAGATGAACTGTCGTAGGCAACGATCGATAGACACGAGCCTCACTAGATTTTATCTCCTACATGAATGAATCTTAGTGAACATCGTAACCCTAGAGCTCTAAACGTTTTTAACTTTAAGATAGTCTGTGAAAAATCATTCCATACTACTAGAATGAGAATTTTTCTTAAATTGATACTACTTTCGAGCGAGAAAAAACGATAAATAAGAATTAAATAGGTTTCAAGAAGCTCCGCCACCTGTGTGAACTGTGACAGAACTGTATCGAATCATCAAACGTTACTTGATTAAATCTTAAAATTTTTGAACTTCAATTGATTGCATCGAAGTCGTGTTTTAGTTTTTCAAAAACAAACCCTTTCAGTATTCAAGGATACTCACACATGAGGTTATTAGTATTTTCTTACTAATATTAAAAAATATGTAACAAACTTTTTCTTTCTTTATTCTTCCCTATATAAATGTGACTATGTAAAAATGCCCGCAATGGTGTAAATGATCCTCTAAAGAAAAGAGTCTAAAGAAAATATGTGACAAATCGTTATTGATGTATAAAAGACGAAGAAACAAATATCATGATCACATCAAATTGTTTGACTATAAAATGAAAAACTTGTCATTATCATAAAACCGTGAATTGTTAATGTAACATATTACATTTTTCACTTCATTCTTTCATTTTCAATTTACTTAAAAACAAAGAACGGGGGACGATTTCTGCAACAAAATGGCCGTATAAATTTTTAAAAATCTATCGATTGGAACTGATCAGAAACGTTTGTTATTGAGTTTTTAATAGTTGTGTGCTTTAAAAGTTGATTGTAGATTAACATATGCTGAAATTTTTAATCATTCTTAGGCATCGGTCCAAAAAACCTATTCGATCGTATTGATTCAGTTTTCTGTGCGGGTTCGATGTTCTTGATAGAATCTTATATATGAAAACATGCACAATTACACAGGCTTTAAAACGTACATAGCACATCTATCAAAAAAATGTCTCATAGAGTTATTGGTCAAACATTATCTGACTACTTGCTTCCTGTATATGTAACCTTTATTGAATATAATAAAATGCAATGAAGTGTAGTGCTGTAAAAAAATCAGACCCGAAATGCTTGTGATATAGAAAAATGCAGAATTCAACAAGTTTCAAATTGAAATACATTAGATTTTTTAGAAAGTCAAGCATTTATATACTGAACAGTATATGACTGTCCTGACTTTTATTTACGGGACTCTCAAAACTATTGGGCGTTTATTTTCAGTTTTTCTCCTCGAAGGTCATAGCTACAACAAATCTGAATAAAGATTTGCATGGCTCAAGAACTTTACAATTTGGTCTGTCGCAGATAAGGATTTCATTGAAGTTTCTGCAATCTTCTGCAAGCCTCTGAGTTCTCTACAGCACTGTTTCATCCGACAGCATTCAATTTGAGAAAGACCCCAGGTTACCAAAATTAGCGAAATTAATCGGAAAACAGGAGAAATGTCTTTAATTTTTTCCCATAAGTCTAACAAACAATTTGAAAGAATGTGTTATAGCTCATTTGGTAGTCCTTTTCATTCTGCGCTTTCCAATTATATAAACTATTTCTAATCTCTATCTGTGGAAGAAACTATAATCATTTTTATGTATCACCACGGGTAAAACTCGAGATATCTGTCAGGTACTTGTCCAATACATCTACAAAGGCAAATTTTTATAGTTCATTTTGTAGCCCTTTCAATTCTACACTTTTCTATATATAAACCATTCCGGGACTGGGTACACTGACAAAACTATATTCATTTTATTATATTCAATGAGGGTTACATATACAGGAAGCAAATAGTCAGAGATAATGTTTGACCAATAATTCTATGAAGACATTAGTTTGAAAAGGTATGGTATAGATCATTTTAAAGCATGTGTAATCGCGCATGTTTTCATATATAAGATTCTATCAAGAACATCGAACTCGATCAGTTCCAGATGAGTTCCAATCGATATCTTTTAAAAAATATATAGGGCCATTTTCTTACAGGAACGGTCCTTCAACAAAAGAAATATACATACACATAGGAAAATATTGCGTAGCTTTGAAAAGAAGCTGTCAACACTTGAAATTATGCTAAGTGAAATATATTATTAAAATGAGTCTCTAACAGACAGAATAAAGACGCTATTAAATTCATAATTGAAGCTCAAATGTTGAAAATAGTGACGTGACAAATGACAGTTTTGAGAAATCTTATCGAGTTTCATTGTAGAAAAATACATGTTTCCCACTGATTCAACTAAGAAATATTTTTTCTTACTTTTTCTTGAAAACTACAGCCAGACAAGATTTGTTGACGGATAAAAAATACTCTCAATTTCAGAACATATAGAAGTGTCATATAAAACGGATAAATGGATGACTTTGAGACAAAAAATGTAAAAAGCGTACAAAGTCAAAAAAAAAAGATATCTATACAATATGTTAATCCAAAAATAAGTCAATGTCTCTGACAAATGTCTATAATTCTCTAACACAACGTGCCTAGTACAATATTTGAATCATGAATTAAACAATGTGAACAAAAAAGTCGTAAAATTTAAGAGTACAACAATACAGTTTCACTACGAGCAAATTATCTTTTCTTACCCTATCAAACAGGCTCATTTTTTTTTTAATGACAACACATATGATAAAAACGAAATTACGCCAGTCAATCGATAGAAGGATTAATCAATAATTTTGACGATGTGATAATCTATCCAAGACGTTCTTCTCAATTTTATTATTAAATCTTCTTCTTTCCCATGTGTTATTTGCCACATCTAATACTCTTAGACATACATACAAAAGGATAACCCTAATCTTTCCTTTTTTTCCTTCCTTCCTTCCTCTCTCTCTTTCGAGTTGAGATATATATGGACGAAACTCATCTTAACTATGTAC
Source organism: Didymodactylos carnosus (assembly GCA_905250885.1). Lineage (NCBI taxonomy): Eukaryota > Metazoa > Rotifera > Eurotatoria > Philodinida > Philodinidae > Didymodactylos > Didymodactylos carnosus. The sequence goes on from CAJNOQ010000894.1 coordinate 35,603, forward strand.
ATAATGATATAGAGAATAGATGTTTCATAAAGTAGAAATAAAAAGACTAACAATCTCTAAAGCACACATATAGGATATATACCAGAACATTTTGACTGATAAGATTCTCTTTGTTTCGTCATTCATGAAATGTTTTTTTTTTTGATTAATTTTTTCATACACATATACATAGCACACCTAAAACGAGATTTTTATCTTATTCGAAAAACAACTTTTTTTTCCTTCTCAGATACAATACGTCAACAAACAAAAAACATGCGGTCAGAAAGAAGAGTAAAAAAGAGTTCTCTCATTAATGTGTACACATATATCTCTTTGCCAACATTCTATTAAGTTAGACGTGAGAAAAAAAGAAACCCATCGAGTTTTGTCGTTTTACCACAGTAGACAGAAGTGCAAATATTCGCGATATATACGTCTTATATACAGAAAAGAGAAAAAAAAGGAATAAAAGCACATTATGTGATTTGTCCCGGTGTATTAGCACTAATCGTCACAGAGAAGACGAAATAAACAAGGTCAACAACAACAATAACAAAAGGAACACACCACACACTCACAATCGAAATACAAAAAAATTAGTGAATCTACTTTTGGGATTAAGTGAAACACTAGTTCTTCAATAATGATCAACTAGTTATCAGAGAGGCAGTCTATACATGCAATTTGGACGAAAAACTAACCTCATCAGCTAACCTCACTTAACAAATTACAATAATTTTTGAGAACTGCTAAAAAATTCTGTATTTCTAGTCGCTTAATCTCGTATTAGCAACCAATAATGATAAAATAGGATAACTAGACTTGTAAACAAGTTCAAATGCTAAGAGTTTTGTACTGTGAAACTAAGAGGAAAAGAGATTTTTAAATCTAAAAAACTACAAGAGAAAATTTATTTGCTAATTTTCCACAAATATCGTTTCTTATCCATCAACAGTAAGCTCAAATAATATAATCAGGGATCCCAGATCTTCTGATTTTGGCAGAAAAATTGTGATTTTTGGAACTTTTTCTGCAAGTTTCCGCTCTTTTTTGCCCTAAGGTCTACTGATTTTCTACTTCTTTTTCTCAGGTTTTTCTGATTGTGGACTTTTATTTTTTGATTTTCGTGTTTTGCATCCGGGATACATGAATATAATCGATTTCTCGCAAATACGAACTTATTAAAAAATAGTTATATTCTTTCATTTTATTTCTTCCACTATACCTTTTATACAGCCGCAAGACAAGAGCTCTTGCAAGTCTTTAGCTTCTTGATATTACTTCTGCCATCGTCACTCTACTTCCAGTGTGAAGTGAAAGAGCGAAACGATAAATGTTATCGCCCAAACTATCACTGCCTAACGAGGAAACCTCCGAAGATACTAAAAACCTTTTTGAATGGGACTATTTTTAAAATGTAGACGCTCATGGGCTATGAAGAACCCCAACTTGGTTCGGGCGCAATCAGCGCAGTGCTGCTGAGATATCGAATTTTCCCCATGGGATCTGGATTTCAAGCAAAAATGGAGTTTTGAATTTCATGTTGTACCATATCACATATTGTAGCCCGATGAAAAAGGCCGCGCTGATAACCTCTTTCCACTGCGGTGAAAGAACTTTTTCAAAACTTGCTCCATGTTGTACCTTTGGTACCCATATGGAAAAAGTTCTTTCACCGATGCGGACAGAGGTTTTCAATGCGGCCTTTTTTCATCGGACTACAATTGGTCTGGGCTACAATATGTGATATGTTACAACATGAAATTCAAAACTCCATTTTTGCTTGAAATCCAGATCCCATGGGAAAAATTCGATATCTCAGCAGCAATGCACTGATTGCGCTCGAACCAAATTGGGGTTCTTCATAGCCCATCAGCGTCTATATTTTAAAAATAGTCCCATTCAAAAAGGTTTTTAGTATCTTCGGAGGTTTCCTCGTAAATCACAAATCGTTTTGTTTGGTCTGTGTGATTTTGTTGAAAACTTCTACTAACACACATTGGCAGCATCGTGGACACACAATCGAATCAACTCTTCCTCTCTCACTCACACATTACTCTTTCACGATCATCACTAACGCTAGTGTTCATACGATCTTTTTTTCTAAACAAATCTTAAATGTTTTCTTGACTGTTATTCGTTAGACTAAATTTTATGAACTTTTTGGCTCTCTTTTGAAGCACATGCTCTTTTGATTGTCGACCAATTCAGATCAAATTGATATTGAACGAACATAAGCTTCCGTACCAATAATATTTTTGCATCATTTACTTGGAGATCTGTTAGTAGATGAACGTTACAATGAGCGCGAAAATTCTAACATCTACCTTTATCTTCTTTCTTCTTTTTTCCTTTTACTTAATGTTAAACTACCAGACAACCAAAAAACAAAGACTCAGTTAAGACAAAACAAAGAAGGTAGTCAATTCGATAAAAAGCTAAAACTGGATTCACGTCATTTAAGAAACTTTCGATAACAAGCTTAGAATAAAGAAACAATGCATAATCTGATAAATGATAAATAGCTAACGAAATTGACCAACCAATCAAACAGCTATAAGCAGAGAGAAGAAAAAAAAACGATTATGCCTTTTTTTCTACTGGAAATCGAACTGACCTGATGTTCTGAGTCATCATGGCGAAAACAAATAATTTGAATAGACTTTACTTTAAACGAGCTTTATTAAAATTAGAAAATAAATGTATAAAATAAAATAATACTGGAGTTAAAAGTTAAAAATGTGCAACAACACAGAACGACAGATGTCGCTCGTTTACGAACAAATAAACTTCTTACTCCTCTTTTTTCGTTATACCTGCTTAGAGGACTCGACTTCGATAATAACGAAAAAAAGAGGAAGAATACTAGGAGTTAGTGGAGTTGTCCCTGGTGAATGTACTTAAATCCAAGGTACCGGAATAATGAATAAATTTTTGCACGATACCCATTGCAAGGCCCCCAGGGCCTTGATCAACAATTTTTAGTAGAAGACTAAGATTTAGACTGTTTTATTCACGAAAAGTGAGAGTCATCAAAGGTCCTCGACCTGTAATAACAATGACTCAAGCCAAACAACCCCAAAAGAGTAATAAAAAATAACAAAATAAAGAAGACAACTAAGGTTAGAACCAGAAGTAGTAAAAAAGTTTTTTAGAAATCTCGACTGGGTATCAAAACGTACTTTACTGAAACGTTTGGATCAAGATACCCTTGCATGTTTCAATCACCGTTTTGTTTTGCGTGTTCATGTACTACATAAACGCCTCTCATTTTTGAAAAGTAGAAAAGCTTTTCGCTAAATTATAGGCGACTCTCGGCATACATGAATCTTCTTCTACGCGAAAGTATCATAGTGGCCGCTGGTAGATGGACTATTCACAAATAATTAATTAAAAATCGCTTCAAATTTGTTATTTGGGTAATAGAAACGTTCAGATGTCTCTGAGCAGCTGTACTAAGGGGTTTAACTCTTGGATCATTGATCGCTCACTTTGCAATCGGCAATGCAAAGAATTCTCTATCCTATCCACGTAAAAAATATTCTATGAAAATCATCAGCCAGTCTGACTTGTTAACTTGACTATGCTGCAGCATAACCGTTTTTGTCGTTTATTGCGTTGTTCAGCGAAAACTGCACTTATGTCTGAAAGTGAAGCAAGATAGCTGCAGGCAGATTAAAACAGAGCGAAACTAGACGAAAGATGAAACCCTAAGAGGAACAAGACGAGATCGGAAACAGATCACAGAGGGATGTGGCGAAAGAAAAAAAGTGAGCGGGTGCAATAGTGAAGATCAACGTCATATGATCTTTTTTCTGGTAGTCGGTTTTTCAAACGAGCACTCTGAAAAACTAACAACTTTTGATAGTTTTGTTCTAAATCCATG
>CAJNOQ010000895.1:0-39445 GCA_905250885.1 Didymodactylos carnosus
AAGAATTTGTAAAACAATCACCATTCTATGAAAACTTATTTCTAGTATGTAGATAAACTCTTTGTTATCCGTTTTTCTATAATTCATTTTTTTTTTAATATTTTAGATAACAAAACCATCAAATGTACTATTCACAAATGTTTACGGCGTACCAACTCTATCCAAAACTGATTGTTTTTATAATAATCCAATGTCAAACTTTTACGCGTATGTCTAGTGCAATCAATTTATTCTCAAATGAAAATATTTATTCTTATAGTTCTACTTTATCACAACAAGAAAATAAAACATTTCATAATAGACAGACGACATTAGAATTACATGAAAATTCCATGACATTATCGCAACCAATTAAAGCAAAAAGGTAATAAAATAAAAAAAATGTTATCATATTTTTATTATAAGTTTTCTATTTGTTTATCATTTTCAGTCCATCCTTAGATTTTATTCATATCAACGCAATAGATGGCAGACGTCCTGCTAGTGCTAGTACTTCATTGTCTCGTGATAGTGGTTTACCAAAATCTTCATTAGATTATTCTTCAAATGTGTCAATCTCACGTTCTCTAGTTCAAGAACAAAATTTTTCAACACTTAAAAATAATAGTCATTCTTATAGAAAATTACAAAAATTAAATTCACAACGTTTAAAACCAATACGACAAATTGCACGATTAATTATGGTTTGTATATTATAATTTTTAACTTTTTTTCTATTCAAAATAGTGATAAAATTTTTATTTTTCTAGTTTACTATCTTAGAAAATGGTGAAGTTGTAATAGAAACTCTAAAAATAAAAAGAAAAAAAAAACGAATAATTGATGTTTGCCGAATATCAATGGATGGAAATAAAGTAATAGACAATTTACAATTTGTTGTACATCATTTTATTCACTAATTTAATTATTTTTTTAGATAATTACCTATTCTCCAACGAATTATTCGTTAACTAATAATTATCCAACACCAATTCCAAAAGATAAAAATTCTTATCAAGAATATAATTTTGATAATTTGCCAGAAATTCATTGGAAACAGTATCAACATGCATACAAGTAAAAAAAAATAAGAATATTTATAATAATAACATATTTTCTTTCAAAATGATAAAAAGTATATTTTAGATTTGTTAATGTTATTCGTTCTCGTACACCCAAGATTCATCTAATTACACCAGAAGCAAAATGTCAACTAATGGAAACATCCGTGGATTTTGATGTAATTATTATCATAAAACTATTATTATTTTATTTTAGAAAAATAAAAATATTACTATTCATTTTAGATCAATTTTTTATGCGGTATTAGAATACAGATTTATCGTGAAAATCTTAATATTGATGATCGTTTAAAAGTTAAATTAACAAATGATTTAGATAATTCAACAATTATTTTAGACTATGAAAAAGCAACAAAATTAGGATTAAGTGAACAATTTACAACACCGGAGTTACAAAAAATATTAGAAAATTCACGTCGAGTATGTTCAATGATTTATACGAAAATGAATTATTAATTTGTTGCTCTTTTCTTTTTTCTTAGTACTATAATTATTGTCTATCGAAGGATTGTCGATTAGAAAATGATCAACAATTATTTCCACATATTCAAACATTTCCTGTTTTATTCAATGCACAATTGGGAAAAAAATTAAATCAAGAAAATTCGAATAGATCGAGTACGAGAATGAATTATGTATTCATAATTTCTTTTTTTCTATGTCACATATACATTACCATACATATTATTTTTAGATTTATCTTTGTCACTTACTCGCTCTCGATCTCAACAACTTGGTTCCTCTTCTACTATTAATGAAATCGATCATTTTTCAACGTTACCCATTAAATGTGGATTTGCTGTTAGTGATACAGATATTTGCTCATCGTCTCAACATGTTTCATTTAGACGACTAAATGTTCATTATAATTCTACGAACACGGATCACACGGAACAATCATCCATATTATCAACTTATCCATCAACTGCATCATTAAATTCAAATGTATATGATATTAACAGTTATAAATGTAAGATGAGCAGTGTTTCTGATGTTGATTGTATATATCAACAAGTGGATAAAAATTTTTAATTTCAATCCCACGATAATACTTCAATGAAAATAAATGAAAATATTAAATAATAGCGTTACATTGATCCAAATAGAAAATATTTTCATTTTGACCAAGAGACTATTCATTTATTGTAACACTATTTAGAACCCTCCCTTGTCAGAAATATAGATTTCTTCATAAAAGGTTGATATTGCGATAAACTCATGACTGCATAGCCCAATGAGTCTACTTTTTGAATCCATATTATTACACATTTCGAGGGGTTTTGAAGACATCTTCTAAAATTGACTTTTCTGAAATTTCGATATTTCAGCAAAATGCTAAAACTAAAAATGATTCCAGTGGTACCGATCTGTAATGTATTAGTTAAAATCCCCTAGCTTTGAGAGATACTTCAACCAAAAGTTATTATGACAGTTTTACTAAGAGTCCTACGAATCTGTACGGCTCGCATTTGTCTGAAATTGACGCTAAAAGCCGTAGTAATGCTGACTTTGTACTCGTCCTCCTTTCCTCTCAAATAAGATTTTCTCTTTTTGCATCTCCTTTTGCTCATATTTTCCTCTTTTTCCTCCTTTCTAGTAAAACACAAACAAAGTTGCGTGATTTTGAAACGTTTAATTAAATAGATTTCTTACGTTTCAGAATAGATTCCAGCCGGTCAGTCGGTATTTTGCTGTTCCGTTTGTTAGGTCAATATGCTTTGGGACTCTTTTATATAGAGAGAAAAGACTCAGTCGGTGCAATTTTCTTCATAATTCTAATGCATTTTTTTACAGGAAAGCTATATTAATCAGAATGATTGAGCCGACTATTCTCTACAAATGGATGTGAAAAATAGCTAAAAATCCATGATTGTCTTTCGAATATACTCATATGGGCGTCAAGCAATTTCTTGACTCTTTCCCTCTCTCTTCTATACTTGAAAAAAACCCGAGGTGACTCACTTATATGGGTAGAACAAAAAAGAGTAAATTCATTCAAACACATCTAGTTTTCAAAGAGAAACTTCCCCAAGCCTCCGAAAACAGATTTGAACACGACTCTAAGTGTAGAAGTTATTTAGCTACCGTAGTCTGACAAAAACTAAACTGCTAAAATACAGGTTTTTTGAAAAACTAAAATTCTATGTAGTTTATCTATCATGTTAAATTAGAGTTTTCAGCTTGAAATTTACATCGTCCTTTTGAAAGTTTTAGATTTCTCGTTAACTCCTCTTTTTTTTGGAAAAATTTCAGTACAAACCCGGTAGTAATGACGTAATAGATTTTTGATTTAGGCGATAGTTTTATCGATACTCGGATTTTTGTGAAAAAGATTTTGAGTTTTCAGTAGCTCATTAATGGAGGCCGTTTTTTGGATAATTGTATTAGATCAAATGAAATCGTTAGTGTCATTGTAAACTATTGCACTGTTAACTTTCTGCTCGTTCGCTCCCTTCCTCTATCTCCCTCTGATCAAACACATGATTTATGAAGAATCAGAAAGTGAATTCATGAAACACGAACCATTTCTCATCCAAAGATATAAATTAATTGAAATATTCGATAATTGAATCTTGTGTATCAAATTTAAATTATGAAAAAGTGAATCAAAAAGAAAAATATTTTATCTACTTTTAAGTATATTCATTTTTTTTTTACTTTATTATTGTTGTAAACATTTTTATTTTGTCAAATATTTTCTTCTCATTTAAAACAATGGTGATACTGAAGCACACTTTTTTCCAATTCAGATTTTGTTCACACATTGTTTTCTCAGGGTATAATCGTTTTTTGTTTTGTTTTTATTTTCAATTTTATTTTATTTATTAGAAATAGAATTCTAGCTTATTGTCATGGAGAATACACGATAGTTTTTTGATAAAAAATTTTTTATGTTCATTTAAAATTGTTTATTTTTACGATAATCTACGATCATACAAACGTGTATGTTTTCGAGACATTTTACAGGGATTTTTATCTATCTTTATGAACACACGTTGTTTGTATTTCGTTTTTGCTTTTTTTTGTTATTTTGTTTCATTTTTTGAAATAGATGGGGAATGGGGTCATAAATGTAATTCTATTAGATATTTGTGTAAACACCATTTTAAGACTGTATATTATCACAAACGTCAAAATCTGTAGGGTTCGTACTATTCACTTTCAAAAAATAGGAACAGGAAAGGATTTTTCTCCTTCGAAAAACAGAAAAGTTAATAATGTTTTTTCAAAAAATACAGAAAAATAAGCGAATGCAGAAAAATGACAAGTGAGATTTATCACCAATATGTTAAATAATGTATTGCTAAGCATAAACTAAAAATTTACTTGACGTTATTTAAAAAATTTTATACAACATTCAAACATGGTTATAGATAATCGTAGATATCAAGCTTATATCTCTTTTATTTATCCGTCCAGTAGTATTATTGTTGTTTTCTTCCATCTTCCTCTTTTTCTATACGTACAACAACTAGAGGTGAGTGGAACCACCCTTTTTTGGTTCCGTTTCCGTAGAAAATTGTTTGATTCCGATGAAAACTTTGATCATAGAACATGAAAAAATTTTCCCCTGCTGGCGAAAAGTTCAATGCGACTTTTTACTATTGTATTGCGTTATAGAGTTTTCTAGGGCCTTGCAATAAAAAATTTGATAGTAAAACGAGTTTGAAACTCACATTAGAATTTGATTCTACAACGAAAGTTTTACTTTTATGGACTCAGTTTTCTTGTGCCTGATCCCGGTCCCAGTCCCACCGGAATCGGAACTGTCCCGTCCATATCTAACAACAATATCATACTTCATTTTACTTTTCTTTACTCTTCATTGTTTCTTTTCTCATTTTTTTTACTTCTTTCGTTTAGTATTGTGACATGAGTATGTAGAATTTATACAGTCAGTCTGTATGGAGACATTCTGGTCCTGAGTGTATACGTCATTTATGTTAGTCTTCTCTTCTCTTGGTTGACTGAAAGAAACTGAAGTAAGAATATTTGTCTAGCTGGCTGATTGGATTCACGCTAGAGGCAGAGATTTTCTAACAGATTTTACTTCAGTAAACAGTAAGACTGCAGAAAAATGTCAAAACAGGAAAATTTCGAAAATACAGGATAAAACAGAATGTTTTCATACAAAAACAGAACAAATACGAAGCCTGAAATCTTAATATATTTATTTATAAACTTTAATAGAAAACGAAAACAACAACAATAACAATAAATTTATTTCCATAGAGTCATTCGATTTAGATTAATTTCATGAATACATCGATATTTTATTAATTTATTTTTAATTGTTTTTATAGTTTGTGCATTTTTAAATATCATCGTTTCACCATAACTATTAATATCAAAATAGGTTAAATATTTCAAATGATTTATTAATTTATTTACATCTTTTCCTTTAAAATACCATAATGTTTCATTAATACATTGATATTTTTTAAAATATAATCGTTGTAATTTTGGAAAATATTTTATTAAATAATCTAAAAAATAATAATGTTCACCATAAAATGCTAATTTTAATTCAATTAAATTATTTATTAATTTTTGAGATTTTTCTTTATAATAGATTAATAAATCTAATAATATTTCATAATCAATTTTTAAAGATTTTAATTGAATTGGTAAATTAAATATAAGTTTTTTCATTAATATAAAACATGGATAAATATGTAAATTATGTCGAATATGTGCATGATCATAATACATTGTTAATTTTGTTATATATTTTAATTTAAATTTATTTAAATCATAATTGTTGTACAACTAGAATAAATTAATAAATACATACACATAGAATTATAAAAGAGAAAAATATGTTTTTATCTATCATTTTTATTACTGACCATTCTTGTTTCATCTTCTAATTTATGATTATTATTTTGATCAATATCTCCTTCATCATATTCATCAATAAAATTAATGTCAACATGTTTAACATTTATAAATAAATCATTTAATAAATTTAAAATTGGAATCGATGATTGTAGAGAAATTTGTTCCAAAGAAATATGTTTAACATTTTTCCATAATAAATATTCTTCAATAGATGATGATATGTTCAATTTTCGTTGAAGAAAATAATTCGATACATTTGGAAAATAATCAAAATAATAGGGTAATGAATAAAAATAAACATGATATTCAGAATCTAAATAACCACCGACAAATTGTTTTGTTGAAGAAAATGTTGACAATAGATCATTTATATCATCATTATATCCACCTGAAAAAAAGATGAGAAAGATGTAATAAACAAGAAAAAAATAAATAAATAAATTTATTAAAATATGATAATGATGATAAAATGCTTACCATCCATATACCAATGAAACTTTTTCAATTGTTTTAACATTGATATACTCAATTTTTCTTGAAGATAAGTGCCATCAATATTAAAATGACAATCTTCTAACCATAATATTAATTCTTCTAAATTTGGCAAGTTTTTTAACAATACTTTTAAATGATCATCATATATAAAATTTTTAATTTTGAATGTAAAAGATTTTAAATGAGGAACTTTAAATGAATAATCAATATTATGTGCAATTAAATCTTGTGGATCATATTCTTCCTCAAAATCATCATTTTTAGCAATACATTGATTTAAACGAATAGACAACGATTCAATTTGAGGAATATAATCAAATATTGGTAAAAATTGATTAAAATTATCAAAATCTATGGTTAAATCACGTAAATTGAGACATATTGGACTAAAATAGAAAAAAAGATTTGATAATCAATATATACTTATTATCACTAGATATCTTCTCTCTTTGATTACGAGAAGAATAAAGACAAGAAGATTGACTCTAGAACAAACTTTGTAAAGACAAAAAATGTATATTGTTATCCTCATTCAGATAATGAAATGAAGTTATTATTAGTAGTCAATAAGAAAAACGTTTAGTTTTTTGTTTAAAAATGTTGATGCTATCATTCTAGTGACAAACTGAGCTGAATGAAACATGACAAGCATACTATAGGTATGTGTATCCACAAAAATAGACTATACATCCGATATCACAAATGAATATAAAGAATGATTTGTACATTTGATTAAATATGAACTATAAAAGTTGTTTTCAGGAACATTTTTGTACAGCCGAACTATTTATCAATATTAGCAGAATCTGGTCGATATCACCAGAACAATCAAATATAGTCATAGTAACATATTTATCCATTGATACACACGGATAACATCAAATTACTCATGTATATTAGTCCGCAGAAATTGAACGTGAAACACTAATTTAACATATGGCCTCATGTAGACTAGTTACAATAAAGAGAAACATAAATTCGTTGACGTATTTCACCATTATCTTTGGTACAAGGAGCGATGGCATACATTTAAGAACTGATGATGTTTTTTTTTTTGGTATTATACTATGCAAGATGAAAGTCTTTGTTAGACATACACTTTTCTCGAAAACAAGCTAATTTAAAAAAAAATCGACCTTGATAAGTTTGTTCGTTCTCTTCTTTGCGTGGAACAAGAAAGCTTATTGGTACATCGTTCTTAAAAAAATGTATCTTACTAAACAATAGGTGAGGCTCTAAAAATTGAGATACGTTAGAAAATATTCATTCAGCATGTAGTGAGTTAATATACTGTGTTTCAACAACCCTCATTTTTGGATCTTTTGAGAAATTCTAAAAAATCTTCAAATATTCTCTCTATTCACAGTAGGAAGTGATACATATTTTAAAATAAACAATTCAAGCTACACATTAGCAAATTAATCGACATATTCGTGTTCTGGTAGTTTCTTTATAAGAAGAAACCCTTAAAAAAAATTATTCAGTTTTACAAAATAAATGATACAATATTCTTTTGACGATTCATATTACACGGAAACCATCAACACTGTAGCATGACTAAGACTGTTTTTCCTATATTAACATTTGAATTAACTATTTATTGATCGATAANAAAACAGAATGTTTTCATACAAAAACAGAACAAATACGAAGCCTGAAATCTTAATATATTTATTTATAAACTTTAATAGAAAACGAAAACAACAACAATAACAATAAATTTATTTCCATAGAGTCATTTGAATTAACTATTTATTGATCGATAAACACGCAACACAAATTGTTTTCTATGTATAAATCATTTTTACTGTACAATAACGGATACTGTTTACGTTTATTTTATTAGGAAAGTCTTAATGGAATGGATTGTCCATGTTTAATTTACCTCGATTGCTTATTGATAACAGTATCAACTGGTAAATTCAATTTTAATGAACATGTTTCAAGTTGACATTGATTTGAAAATATTGTTTGATATACTTTTTGTATAATATCGTTTTGAGTTGTTCCTATGTCTATTTTTAATTCTCTTAGTGATCGAACAAGTTCAGGTAAATATTTGATGACAAATTGTTCTAAATCGACAATATTCGAGATTGTCAATGATGCTATACTTGAATTTTGTAGAATTGATGATAAACAAGTTGATGTTAGAGTAGAATCACTGCCTAATTTCACTGAACGAGTATCCGGTGACTGGGTATAGTATTCTTGAAGTAATTGATAGGGAATGGATGATAAATCAATGGATTTAGTATATTTATCAATTAAACAAGAAAATCGTTGATTTAAATTCCTGAATGTGTAAACAACTTGAATTGGATGTAAATAATCAAATATATCATATAGAATCTCATTGGCTATATCTTCAAATCTTGCACTAAAATATAAAAAAGTAATAACTATTCCAGTACTTGTAAAACATCAGTTCATTTACAGTTTGCCTAAGAACCCGAAGTCGAAAAGAAACTTGATGCAAAAATACGGCTGTTAACGCTATTCAAGCTACACTCAAACTGAAAACTACATCTTACCAAGTGTCTGACTGAACATGTGTAATTAACGATTTACTCTTTGTTGGAACATTTCTCGTTGTTGTTGTTTTAAAACCAAGTTTGAATGATCCATTCATGCCTCTTCCTGATGTTTGAATGAAATAATTTCTTTTTAAACCATTTTTCAAAACAAATTTTAAATTTTGATTTGCAATCAATGGATCAACATCATAATGTGCGAATATATAATGTAACAAAGCCGTTTTTGATGAACCAGATTCATGATCATTCAACTTGATTAATGCTGTTTTAATCATTTGAAAATAAGATGGATGTTTTGAAAAATCACGACGAGATAACGACATCTATGGAAAGAGGAAATTTTGTCAGTAAGCTCCATAAAATACACTTCGCGCTTTCAACCGCTTAAGCCAAAATAATTGTGCATTAGAGAGTTTTAATAAGATCTGCTCCATAGTACATCGGCTTGGTGTAGCAAGTTTGATACTAAAATTTGTTCTGCAGCTTGAAAGTCTTTGATTTCATAACGATTTACTTCTCTGCTAACATTCGAATAACTGAACACCCTTTGCTTTTCAACACGTAATATAAAAGAAATTTCTCGGTGATAAACATCCGAAAACTTTACTTACGTTTCTAAATTTCAACATACAACTAAGCTTCTAATGAATAATTTAGAATACAATCATGTTTGTTTGAAGGTGTAATAAATGTAAAAAGCGATAACCTATGTCAATTTTGTGTCCTGCAAAACAGAAAAGAAGAATATATAGTTAGACAGACATGTGACAACAATGTTGTCAAAACAAACGAACGAATTAAATGAACGTAGAAGTATTTCTTAATTAGATAGAGAAATTTTAACTTCAGATATACGCATGTAGTTTAACATGGGTTTTCTGTGGGATACGTCTGTATATAGCTCGTTTCAGTATTACATTATATAAAAGCTGGGATGATGTGCCTATGCTTATCGTTCACAGTACCAAAAGTTATCCAACTTTCTTAAGAAAATGTATAGAATCCAAAATATTTTCGACGCAGGGTTGCTACACGAGAGTGGCAAATCATTACCTGTAACACCATTTTTATCTGTACAACCTATGCCCGTCCAGTGTGACCTTAGTTGACTTTCCTGTAGAATATTCGGCAAAAGTTCGTGCAAAAACAAAGAATCCTATAAGACTCTCTGGAATGTCCTGGTGAAATCCTGTGGACATTCCGTTTTAGCAGGAGTTTCGAGAGATTTTAACACAGATTAGACACAGAGTATGTGAAAACTATTGATTTGATTCCAAATTTTTAAAGTTTTTCGTCACATAACTGATCGATTCACTATTAAAAGACTATCTTATAATAGCATAGACTGGAGACGCAATGTTTCTGATTTTTGGTGAGATTCGGTATCAGTTTCAACCATTACCAGGCTAAATAAGTACCGTCGGCAACCAGAGCGGGTATCCGTTCTGATGAGAAATGTTTTCGAGCTGATTTCATCCTGTTCTAAACTACAAAAGCTATAAAAGTCGCCGAGTTTCATCAGGTTCTTTCCACTTTTTCTGTGTGGTGGACAGTTTTTCAGCAACCTAATTTAGTAATGCAAATTCATTGGATGGAATTTTGGTAATAAGCAACAACGAGAAAACAACAACTACTTAGAAAAAAACATTTAGCTTTCAAATGTACATACAAACCTACCCTTTAACGCAAAAACATCCTTGTCTTGTTTGTTTTTGCTTGAGTGAAATGAACCAGACTTAAGCTCTAAGATCTTGCCATTTTGAGTAGAGGCTCTAATTACTAAACTACTTAGGCCAAATATCCGTGAAAGTCCGTGTGTATCTGTCTCATCATTAATTTTTGATTATATTTACTTATTCCCAAAAGAAATTTGTTTACAGCATATTCAATAACGTTTCTTTTTATCTAGAATTAGGGTTCCTTAAAAAATCATGCGTATGTTTTCCTTCAATTTCTATTTTTAAATTGTACAAATAAAGTAAAAAATATTGCGCAACTGTCTTATTACCCCTCTTCCTTACACACATCTTTTAGTGCGCCGAATCAACCTTGTTTTGACAAACAAAACTCAAAAAATCTCTAAAAAGATGCTGAATTGATCGTTGTTGGATCCATTATGAGCTTTACATGCATCGACTGTAGCTACTATTAATGGATCATTATTTTCATAGCACATACAAATAAAGTAAGTACGTATTTGATGTGATGTGTGCTGTTTTATCTAAATCTATGATAATTGAATGGATCACGCTTTACGAAACATGAAGCTACCTGCAAAATGTATGGGTTATTGTACATAGTTGAACAATTTTTTTGTGGAGTCGTGCATTACAATATATGCAGAGAAGGAAATGTTTGTGTTTGAAGTAAGTCGAATGTTTTTCTAGAGCATTTTGGAAAAACAAGGTTATATTCGAATCATTTATCATTCACTGGATATCTTTAAACTTCTTATAGACTTGACATAAACTGAAAAGTTTTTTATTAGTTATTGTTTCTTGAAAATATCTCTATTTATAATGAGTTAAAGATACCTTCATTAGACAACTATAATGAATCTAAATACACTGCGATTTAACTGAGCTTGAAGTGAAATATAATATAGAGTAAGAAAATATTAGTTGTTCAATTCGTTGGAGGAGGGGGGAGCGATTTGTCGAAGTGTAAATAATAGAATAATCAGCTTCTTTTTTCTTTTTTTTTCTGGTATTTGCTTCTGTATTGATGATAAATGCCTTATCCAACTGGAATTTACAAGATGATTATGTTGATGTTCGCGAACATCAACATAATCATGGCCGCGGCCATTTCGGACTTTTTGTTGTTTTTCTCTATGGTTTTTAGATGTTGTTTTCAGAGCCGTGGCCAAAGGAGGGTAAAAAAAAGTTTCTCTTTAACAATCTCTTGTCTCTCTAGAATTTCGTCTGAGCTCTTGCCCAGATCTGGTAACCAATCTAATCAGAATTTAACAAATACATGCTTTCGTCCACTTTGTCTCGCAAAATAGCTGAGAACAAAATTTTTCTCCCATTTTTCTTCAATGAGCAAAAAAGCTCAAATTGATATCAACATTATCATTTAGTTATTGTGTTGAAATTATGATAATAGATGATGTTGTGTTCTAAAGAAGAATTTTTTTGTAAAGCAGGGAGGCGTACATTGTGTCACATTGATCACCGTCACGGCTCTGTGTTATATTCTATTCGATTTTATGTCATTTTAGATACAGCTGTTCAGTGATGATTGAAGTGTGTCAGATATGAGAAGTATAGCTTTCAAAACTTCTATATCTCGAACATATGTTAAGGGTAGTGGCACAGTCGAAGATTAAGGGGATGTACAATCCTCCTTTATTCCAGTACCTCCGTTCTAAGGACGTAACAAGTGAGCGAGGATAGATGAGGGTAATCCCTATTCTACTTTCTAAGATCGTAGTACAAGAAAAACCGTCGGTAAACTGTTTTGACACATTCACCTTTTTGTTCTACGGTTGGTAGTCTATATAAGAAACACAGAAAAGCCAAAAAGCTTTGATTTCTTTTTAGATTAAACTTTCTTTTTCAGGTTGTAGAGACTCGTCGGAGTTTGCATTTCGTCTTGAGTCAAGTTTTTCCCGTTCGGGTACCTCATTGCGCTGCATGCGCACTGCAAAAAACACAGAAAAAAGAAAGCTGAGTACTAGATTCGAACTCCTGTACTGTTTGCTCACACTAATAAAATACCGGTTGATACCGCCCATACAACCGACCAGTGTATCGCGCGGTTTGATAGACCATGCGGTAATTCCAGTTCCGCTGGTGGTATACCGGGGAATGTAACAGACTGATACCAGAGCGGTATTTAACCGATTTTGATGACATGGGATTGTTGGTTTTTTGTTTAAAATTTCTTTCTGTTACCTATTTGCCAATAAAAATAAACCAACTATACATAAACATTGGTTCTTTTCGAGTTCTAATACTGCTAAGAATGCAACATTCAGAGCTTATCTCATTATAACTACAGTAATTCTAACTGTATGAATAGAATTCTGAATAATACGTGAGTATCATCCGTTTCAATACCAACTGTAATCTTGTATAAACTTTTATTTTGTATAAATAGAACATATATTTCTTTATTATGATTAAAAAAGACAAAATAAAAACAGAAACGTGGGATATCTAACAAATATAACAGAGCCAAATGAATGCCGTATACGATTTTGTTTTCCGACGACGAACACGAAACGACTCTTACTGCTAATTTCAACGAACCAATTCGATAACAGACAATTTATCATCTTACTGGTAATATTCCATTTAATAAACAAATAAAAGTGCATAAAACCATTGAAATATAAATGTTTCTATTGGAATATGTCGACGATGATGAACTTAATGCTAAACTAATTACATTCGATGATGTTGAACGTTTTAAGACGGTTGACGAAGGCGAAGCGTAAAATGAAGACTTAGTTACACCGGGATCTAAAATAAATAAATAAATGCTAATAAATACTGCTTAAAATTACCGTTCATAGTTGTCACAGATCATATAAATTATACAGAACTCGGTAGGAAACTTTAAATAAAACAGAGAATGTGACATCTATTAAAACTCTTTGATACGTGAACGTTTTAACGTATATGAATGAATGTCACTATAATGACTATTCCATAAGTTGTAATTCAAATGAGCATTCAATTCTGTTCATTGAAGATAGACAGAATATAAAGATATGGAAAGTTTTCATTGCTTATCCTCTTATTAATGAACTGTACTCATAATTAATTTCTATAATGTATTCAATGATTGGTTACGGTTCATTGAACATTTGAAATTTATATATACGCATTTGAATCAGTTAATATATGAATATAGTTTGTGAAATTAACCAGCATCTCTACCTATATATATATATATATACATATATCAATGTCATCATTATACATACCTAAGTTCGAATCACCATTCACTTTCGGCCACTTTGTTATCCACGCTATTGAATATGAATCACTATGTCTTTCTGCTCTTAAAGCTGTCCATATTGGATTTCGATATTTAGATAGATCATTTGTAACAGGACGTAATGGATATGAGTCTGTCGTAGTAGTCGTGGACGAATGATCTAGAAATAAGAGAAACATTAATTAGTTAAAAACAAACTAGTTATTTATATCTTAGTAGATTTTTGATCAAATTTTTTTAATATTGTACAATCTCGTTCTACTCGTAGTTAAATAAATCTTTGAACGTAATATTTTTATTTTTCCTTGGGCAATATGTGTGTGTATATAACTGTATCAAGAGTTTTTCAATAGACGACAAGTTCTTTCTCATTCTCTCTATAGTTTGATCGTTTTTATCATGCTCAATTGCAATTAGAATAGATCGTTTCAACTTTTTGAACATAGTCTCTATATGGTCACATACATACATATATTCACGCCTTTCCCTTCTTACAATTGTCCTCTGTTCGTTATGCCTCATTTAATTGTGAAATGTGTATGTATGTCTCAACAAGTTGTTAATGATGATGTATTTTTTGCTCACACATTCTCTCAATCACCAGTTGAAATGACATACTCAGAGAAGGATTATTGTGTAACACATTTCAAGTAGAACTCGTTAGAAATTCTACACATATATACGATGTTTTGTCAATAATTTATAATCGAGTGATCAAATTAAAAAGATTTTTTACTTTATATATGTCTTATCAAAAATTTATTGAGTATTATTATTAATTACAGTTGTTGTATGAAGTGAAACTTAGATCTTAGTACATTATGATCAAAATTATAGTAATAATCATGATAAAAAAGAAAAAAAGATTCTTAGGAATTCAACAGTTCAACATACTAAAAACTGTTTTATACATGTGCATAGAAAAAGTACATATAGTGTTGTTTCTCACAATTATGAAATTGAAGCAATAATACTAATATAAAACAACTGTGAATAGTGGTGATAAATCTCAAGTTATGTTATCTGATGATATGGCAGATGGATATGTGTATGTTCATATCTTTATCTCTTTATATAACATAAAACAGGCACATTCAATTAATTAGTATCCCGCTATTTTACAAATTTTGAATCTTAGTAAATATGGATAAATAAGTAATTATATTTCTATCCTATATGATAATGATCATTAGACACTCATTTTTTGACATATTCATTGTTCAACGATATTTTAAATTAAATCAATATACTATTTTTCTATTGTGATAGGAGATAAAATAATTAAATAAAAATCATCTCTCTTTCACAATAATCAATTTTGCTTTTATTTTTTTCTGTCTCTCATGACAAGTTAACATTAACCACTATTATTATCACTGCTTATTGTCGTTTGTTACGGTTGAATAAACACTTACGTTGTTGATGACGTTTACCAACATGAATTTTTATTCGTGTTGAATATTTTTCACAACTATTAAATTCCATCTCTTGACGACCAAATCCTGTTGAATCAGATGTGGCTAAAATATGAAACCGAGAAATTCTCTTATTATTAGTTATCACTTCAAAAATATTGATTAAAACTAACTTACATATAAAATAATAAGTATGACCAGCTTTAAATTCAAAACCATTCGGTATGGGTAAATATTCACGAAAATTTAGAGTATATTTCATTATTTCATGTGGACTATTACAACTTATAACAGGACGAGTTAAAGGATTTTCACCAAATGAATAGATGCGACACGTTTCATATTCATTTTCAGTTACCTAAATAAACAACAATAAGCAATAGAAAAACAATAAATAAATTTTGTTGAAGAAATATTAATTTACTTGATAAATATCATAATATTCTATATCATTGGTCATATAAGATTGTTTTTCATTGTAATAGGGGCATACAACATCCATAGCGTCGCCTGTAAAATCATACAAACATTTCTAATTACAGAAACCGTCAACTTGTTCACCGTTTTACTTACCTAAACGAACTTCAAACGATAATTCACTGTTACGATAAGGCCTAAAGTAGACAAAAATAAAAAAGAATCAAATAACTCTTCAGAAACTGTACAGCGAACTTCACTTATATTTGCTTGACTGGTATAAGAAGATCATTCACTTTCACACACAAAAAATATATTTTTGTTCTTTGATTTTTTATATTATTAATTTCTACAGAGAGAATAACAGATCTATATCTGTTTTTGTGGTAGATGTATATGTATGTTACTTAAGGGCCACTATATGCTTTTTGATTTAACAAAATTTCAAGTATCTTCCGACTTTATCTTTTTCTGTTATGCTTCAGATAGGTTAGAGAAAGAGAGAAAAACGTTTGAAACTTTTATATGCAACCAAACACACACACAACGCTCTTGAACAGAAAATGATAGATCTAATTTAAAATCAACTTCATTTATGTTATATATATATAGACATATGCACACACACAAAACAATTAATTCAATTCAATCTATTTATTATTAAGAACAAACTGTTTCTAAAATAATTGAAAGAAAAAGAAGGAATATTACAGTGCTGGCAAAAATTATAGTGTCGCTGTATTTTTAAAATTTTTCGATGAAGTCGAGTGGCTAGATCAAATCTGAATAGTGATTTGGATAGCCCTTGAAGTTCTCTATCAAATGCAGTATATGTCAAAATTTCAGAAATAAAGTTTTGAAGAAAGTTTTCTGGTAAACCGCTCCAGTGGAGCTCTGAATCCTAGAGAATTTTTGCTAAAAATATTTTCAATATATCCAACTAAAAGAGCATCAAATTTTGAACAAAATGAGGGGTTGCTCAGCTCTTCACAGTCTTTCGTTGCAAACTCCTAGACATCAGGAAATTTCAAAGAAATATTTCTGCTTATTTTTTTGTCAATTTTTAGCGTGTTTCTAGTAAATTATACTATTTCTTCGTTATTTTTTATGCCTGTAACTTTGTAACGAAACATTGTGGAGAGCTGAGCCCTTCCTCATATTGTTCAGAATTTTATGCTCTTTTAGATATATTGAAAATATTTTTAGCAAAACTCTCCAGAATTTAGAACTCCGCTGGAGCGGTTTACTAGAAAACTTTCTTCAAGACTTTTTTTCTGATTTTGACACGTACTACATTTGATAGAGAACTTCAAGAGCTATCAAATTATTATTCAGATTTGACCTACCTGCTCGGCTTCATCGAAAAATTTTAAAAATACAGCGACTTTATAATTTTTTCCAGCACTGTAGTATAATCATTGATTCTTTCTATCACTAAAATAAGAACTTTTACGGGACAACATTGATGGAAAATGTTTTTGCTATTCGATTTGAACTGGCATTGTTTTCCATTTTCAAAGCAATTTAAACTTGGCTACTCGCTAGATATACACTGGTATAGTTTTTATTTAGAATCCTACTTTTTTTTCTCCTTAAAAAAGTCTAAAAATCTGATACGTAGTTGAAAACCTTTCGAAATACTAGTCTCTTTTTTTGTATGTTTTTGAAATTTTTCAACCATTAAGAAGGATATTTGGACTGGTATTCTTTCTTTCTAAGTAACTGTTGCCTCTGTATGCATATATAAGTGTACACACAGCATGACAGTTTGAAACAATTAAGTTGAAACGAATCCGACCTATTTACCTCGAAGGACAGGCATATACTCTATTATTTTATTTTTTTTGTTGCTGAAAGCAGCCATTTGAGACAATGAGAGAACGAAAAAAAGAAGGTATATAAACACATTAAGATTGAACAATTTCTATGTGTAAATATTGAACAAAACAAAAGTGAAACTTGAACTGATTGCACGTGTATGTGTGTGTGTGTATCACAGACAACGGTACTTATACTTATAAAGAATAAAGTCAAACTATGACGTTTTTTACGAAGAAATTGAGTTCTTAGATATACACAGCAAGGTTATTACGTCTTTGAAAAGAAGTCCAAAGATTTGGGCGAGGAGATAAGCTGCCTAGGTCAGAAATCAAAAATAATATCTAATAGTAGCCCTTAAACTGGATGAAAAGCACCTAAATGCATAGACTTCGTGAGTGCATACAACTGTTGTCTTCTATTTTGTATTGTGTTTTTGTTGTTGTCAGCATTATTCATCTCTATTTAAATGTGTAATTATTAATAAGAAAATATTATATAGCGTAACTGAATCGACGATTATGAGGAAGACAGAACAGAACAGACATTGGCTATAATCGATTTATGATGAACATTAGTGTGTATGTGTGTTTCTCTCTTTCTCTGTGTGTGTGCTGAACCAGGATTAGTAATCAAAACAAAAAACACAGATACCTCTGCACACATTCACATTGTTCATAGCAGGATTCTCGCCCGTTTATTCAAGGATAGAATATACATCTAAATATACATGCGTAAATTTCACATGTGTTCTATGCCATCGATCATCGAACATCAAAATGTATAAACTACTCAGGTTCTTTAACGAAAGCAAGCCGATGGTCATTGTAGAGAGAGAAAGAGAGAAGAATGCGTCTATCTAATGATATTCTAGAAATAACTTTAGTGTATACATGCAGTTGCTAGAAGGAAAGGCGATAGTCATCCTATACGTAATCCATTGGAGTAATTTTACCTTTTAGTACATTTGACTAACAAACAATGAATGCATGACATAAAACAAAGTTGATGACGTTTACTGTAATTCAAACGCAATACCGGTAACGTGGTATAAAAGTATAAATAGCTACACGAGAAGGATACTGAGAAATACGAAAAATGTGCTGGAGTTTAGAAGTGTCACTATCGTTTGCTATTGTTCATTTTTTGTCTGCACTCTACATAGCATACGTTCGTCCGCCTTATTATGGAAGATTTATCGTCTTTGTGTTATTTTACTTTTTCATGGAAACGTTACAAGCCATAGAATGGGCTGTGGGTGTTGAAGCAAAATTAAATTCAGCCACATGTTCAAAAACAAATACTTTGTTAACAATATTTGCTTATATTCTCATTTGGTTACAACCAGTGATGTTCACAACATTTTCTGTTAAAGGAGATAAAAGATTTCCTCTGTATTATACAATTTATACGCTCATTGTAGCTATGATCAATCTATTCGTCGGTTTTGTTAATCCAGCAGGAGGTTTGGATACCATGACTCTCACAGAAAAGAATAATTATGGTCAATATACCTGCACATATATGGGTGAATACGGACATTTGGTATGGAAATTTGCTATTAGTACATTTGTATATCAGCCAACTCATTTTGTTTATCATTCAGTTATTCTAATGATATTTATGTTTAATTATGATTTTATTTTGAAAACTACTATCGCACTCGGATGGACTCTGACATTTTTTGTCTCTCTCTATAGTGTGGGAAATGGTGCTGAGCTAACATCATACTGGTGTCTACTAAGCGTCTTTGCTGATATACCCATTCTTATTTATACAACATTTCATAAATATAATAAACAGAAAAAAGTTTAGCTCAGATATTTTTATGTTTATATTGTTTCATGAAGAAAAAAACATTAAATAGTGATAAAATTTATTACTTATCTAAAAACATTCCACTATCTATTAAAAATTGTTTTTCTCTATAGTTAAAAATAATTATTTATCTTTTTTCAAAAACGAGAATATAATCTAAACTGTCAAGTTAGTGATCTCACATATGACAAATCTTGTCGATCAATTAGTTTAACTTGTTACACGAAAAACCGAAAAATATTTAATTTTGTGTGATCAACATATTAGTTTATATGTAATGAAAAAACTGAAATCAAGCTGTCATTTGGGAGAAGTCTAAGAAAATAGTAAAATACCGAATGATAATCATTCTTTTACCTGAACGTTGTAGTATTCCAATAAAATGGTTCAAATAACAATGTGTTAATTAATTGAATATGTA
Source organism: Didymodactylos carnosus (assembly GCA_905250885.1). Lineage (NCBI taxonomy): Eukaryota > Metazoa > Rotifera > Eurotatoria > Philodinida > Philodinidae > Didymodactylos > Didymodactylos carnosus. The sequence goes on from CAJNOQ010000895.1 coordinate 19,775, forward strand.
CAAATAGAATAATTAAAAAGCGTAAAATAGCACAACATTCATAGGTGAACATTGACAATAATAAAATTAATTTTTACATAAAACATTCGAGGATAAGTTTTTTAATACTTTATTCACAATAGCAAACACGTTCTTCTTTCTATTCAAATGAGCATAACTGAACAGTTTATACTGACCATTTTATATTTTCTCTTATATTTTTAGCTTTCTATTACAGAGAGAGAAGAAAAAAAATCCACCAAACTCTCTAATTATATGAATATAAGAAGAAGAAGAAGAAAAAAAAAGATGAATCTCTCTCTTGCGTTCTCAATATAAGAAAAAGATTAACAACTCGCAGTAGATAGATAGATACACCTTGCCTTTCCTGCTGTAAAAATAATTCTTTTTTTCATTATCATATACATGTGAAGATTTACAGCTATCGTTCATAGATAGAGAATTTTTTTTCCATATCGTTTATACCATTTTGGTGTGTCATAAACGAGTCAATTATACTACTGAACATATACAATTGATTGGTATATAGTCTATAGTTGATATATATGTGCAAAAACAGACAACCTGTTGTTAATAGAAAAAAGATGATCATAATATTCAACGACGAAAGAAGGCAATCAAATTAGAATAACTGATAACAAAAAGAAGAAAAAAAAACGAAAGAATTTTTTTTTGCGTATTATTAGTATGTACTTATCAGAATTCTACACTATGTAGACCAAAATATATATTCTCTATGTGAGAATAGATAGAATTTTCATTAAGAGGATATGAAACAAAAAAAAACCCACTATATGGGGCATCATCATCTTTTAAATTTTTTGATACTTTTTCTATCATTTTTTTTGTTGTCTATGACAAACATATGAAAAAATGTTTGATACAGCTTTTAAGATTGTTATAAAATCATCCTTCTCATATCTATACACTCGAAACTGATAATCTCTATTTCTTTTAAAATTTTCTTATTTTGCTGTATGATATCGAACATGATAAGTGACATGTTCTAATTTCACCACTCTCCTTTTCTTAATCTAACACCACAGGTTTGTTTTGTTTGATCATTCAAATATACATATCAATCGGATTATAAACTAAAACGTAGAGAAGAACATATTTATCGGGTGTCTCATATCGATAAAGGTGAAACATCGATCACCTCTCTATCCTCTTTTCTTTTTTAGTTCAAAAAATTAGCGAAATGATAAATTACGTGCACCATTGAACACATACATATACAAAAATGATAAATTCTGTTCAACAATAAAAGAAATGTGCCGCACTTTATAAATAAATGAATGAATGAAGTTCAAATAAGAATATGAAAAAAAAGATGTAACCAAAAGTCGGTTCAAATCTCATATTACATTTGTCTACAATAAAAAAAGAAAACAAGTTACCGAATAAAATATAAGTCAAAGATTTACTTTTCAAATCAGGTATAAGCTTTCAATTGCAACGTACATCAAAGAGAAAAGCGACATAGCTCGGTATTATCCATTCTAACACCAAGATGTACATTATCTTATGTATCTCGTCTAGTGTGCGATTGTCAATGGTTACTCGACAGGCATTAGAATCGATAGTTTCAACGATATGAGCTTCAAGATAGATAGAATCAATTTTAAAACTAAAGATCATATACTACCATATCAAATATTATTTTTACCTTGATGTTAGAGCGAATAGTGAAACTATACTTTGTTTACTTATGCGTGCATAATAGAACCATTATCTACGCTTTTAGGCAAATTTTTGCGAAATAAAAAAATTAAAAAAAGTCAAAAGTGTACCACTTAAACAAACGGCAAAAAGTTGTTTTTTTTATTTGTGGTTGTTTTTGATCAAAGTTAACCCGCTAATTTTACTCGTTCATCATCATAATCATCATTCTTAAGTGAAAGTTAAATTGGATACATACATGAATAATATGCCAATTTAAAAAGAAGAAATAAAATACCTATTAAATCGATATATGAGTATGCATTCAAGCGGAAAAAAGAGCAAAGTAGTTGAATCAGTCTCACTTTAAAATTAAAACGTTCCGCCTAAGAAGTGTATCATAGAAAAATCACAAACAACTTTCATTGTCATACGATGTTTTTAAAAAAATCAGCTGATTTTCTATTATATTTATTATCTAAAAACAAAATTTATGTACGAGACCATTTCTTGAAATGGAATGTTCTGTTTATTATACAATTCACAGTTGAACAATTCATATACTAGTGTGTAAATATTTCTCAAATAATTTCTTTTCGATGTACAATATGTGTGAATTTAAAAGTAAATCGATTTAACACAAGAAACACGCAACATAATCATAAGGTAGACATATTTTCATATCAACAACACACGCAAACAACTCATTCACACATTTAAGAAATATTTTCTGTGTTGTTGAATAAACGTATAATAAGTTTGTTTGTCGAATAGAATTTAGTGCTCGAAGCATTAGTTATTATTCTTAGAATAGAGTCAACTTGCTCAATGTATTCTATTTTGAAGAAACAGCAGTGATAGTCATCTTAAAGTTGATTGAAACGAGGAAAAACAACAACATCAGATTAAAATCTCAGAGATTAGAGGAAGATAATAGTTCCCACATCAATTCAGTGAATATAGTCACACATAGTGCGCACTGCGCATAGCCTAAAGCTTCTCAAATCAGCCGGGATAGCCATTTGAGGTGAAACGAAGAACAGACTAATTCTTAGTCTTTCTAAGTAAAAAAGTAACCATTTCTGAATTAGATATTAAACATCATTTTTTTTCGCCTGACAATTAAATTGTAATATGATTTTTGACTTTTCATAAATAAATTGAGAGGACATCATATGAGTTCTCATCGTTTAATTTATAATTGAAATAGTACACTTTCATTGGCTAGACAATGTTACCTAATTCATGTAAAACTATAAAAAATTTAAAAAAAATTACATTTTCTATTTGTGTTCAATAAAGACTATAAGAGCTGGAGTAGTAGAGTGAAAACGATAAATCTCGAAACAAATATTTGATTCTTAACAGTATGGTACTAATTTTGAAATCAATACACGTATAGAGAGAAAAATGACAGAATATCATGACCTTCATTTTCTCCCTTTGTTTACGAAAGGTTCAGTTACAAATCTTTAGACTAGATATGCTAATAAGTATGTGTATTATATCAGCAAGATACTATCATTTTAAGTGTTGTGTACACATATGACAAGGCTGTTATAAATAGACAACCCATCATCTACGTTTTTCTATTAAAAAATGACGTTTCAAAATTTAGAAGGAAAGATCTATAAAAGTATCTTCTAATCTCTCTGATTATTCTATTTTTTTTGCACAATAAATTACATACTGTTGCTCTATTTCAACTACTGGTTCATCCTCTATATGTCGAATGATGATGATTTTTCAAAATATCATTCATATACTCATTGTGGTTCTATAACTTTTATTTAGATAAAATAAACTATCGATTTATAATTTGAAGAGTTCCTCGTTATCATTCGAGACTATTTTTAATATTATTTATTTCATAATTAATACCTATGCTATTAAACATATATACTTAGAGCAAAAAACTCATTAACCTTAAACTAATTATTTCCGACAAAGAATAAAGAATTTCGTTCGATCGTCACATTGTTCAAGACTTGAAAAGGGCAAAATTGTGTTGATAGTAAATATAATAGTGTAATCATACATACACATACATTGTTAGCAAATACATAAATATGGTTACCATATGACCAACCAAAGATGAACATTAACTTCATCACCATCATCATTATCATTTTTATTATTATTAGTATTATGTAAGATAAAAAGAAGACAACGACTACTCTCTTACATAAAATTCATGTATACCAAATTAGTTTGTCTACTGCACAATACATATTAGAAACCATGACTTTTTCCAGAGGGAGAGAGAGATGATTTAAGATAAAATCGACACATCAATTTAAAATTATAAGTGAATTTATTACAAACGAGTTTGAAATATTCTAGAAACTATCTACAAGTATCGATCTTATAATTACTAGTCTCAACTATTGTCCAAGATATGAACTAATCTAAATTTATCACCGTAGTCAATATTAAAATTAAAAATTTAGACTCATTTCTGCCGACGATTTTTGTTAAAATGATATTTCAAAACCAAGTATAAATCCTTTTAAATAACATGAATAATACAAAAATTATACTCATTGTGAAATCGTGATTCCTGAGGTATCTTAATTATAGCTTTTGCTGATTTTGTTTTGTGAAACTTCTGTTTCTTTTTCGATCTAAATATATGAAAACGTGCCTGTGTACTGAAATTATTTATTTATTCCAGTTAAGAGCACGCACGCGTACGCTTATCAGATTGTTTTTGAAACTATCGAGTTTAACGCAAAAAAAAAAATAATAATAATATATAAGCTCATATATCCGTAATCAGATAGATCTAAGCAGAGATATTTCAAACTAGTAAAAACATGTAACCCTTATACATAATTTTCTGAAACAAATATTCTTCAAAATCATTTACAATAATGCAGTTTATAGTTTTGAATTAATGCTTGAAGATGTTAATAAGACTTATACAAAACAAATATCTGGCAAGACGAAGGAAAATAATAATAATTTAAAAGATTTTATTAAACCCTCATTGTTTCTCAATTGTATGTCTTGAATGAATGACCTTAAAATGATGTGAGATAGAAAATGTTAGTTTCAAGTGCGTTCACCTGTTTTGTTACAATAATGTTCAAGTATTTCTATATATAATAATAATAATAAATCATATAACTTACTTAAAATAGGACTGATTCCAATAAACAATATATGTTTTAGTCGCATATGTTGTCGAATGATAATTAATAATGAATAATAATAGATAATAATAGTAGTAGAATACACTTTTGGACATGTTTACTCTTCATTGCTTGAGTACACTATCGTCGTTTTACACCGGTCAAATAATTTCAATATGTTCAAATAATTTTTCTCATTGAAATCAATCGTCGTTATTTTTATGTTGAAAATGGTAATTTTGGTAATAACTCTTCAAACATATATGATGATGATGATTTTAAAAAAGCGAATTTGTTAAGATAAGATGGTTGTAAAACATTGATTGCTCTCAGCTTTCATATCAAAATCTGAAACAAAAAGAGAAAAGTTACAACAGTAACCGTGTGCAAGTAAAAAACGGTTAATCTCATGGACATTTAAGAATTCTTAGATAATATTCGAGGAACCCGTAGGAGTAGTTTATAGTTATTTGATCACTTACACCAGAATAATAAACCGGATAACTATGGAAAAAAGACTGTTTAATATATCTAAGATAGAATTGTTGACGCTATTATCGACTTTATTTAAAAACGATTAATTTTGTTTTGTATACAAGACATAAGTTATACCAATCGGAACTGTATTCTTTTCAGACAAAGAGAAGTTAAAAGTACTGAATGTATAATAAAAATAGTTTCGATTCTGGCCAGAAATCATATTAATCAGAGTATTTCCCATGCTGTACAATAAGATCATAGAATAAGCCTGGTTTAGATTGATTGGTGCAAAAACAGCTTGATCCTTTATGTGTTTCTAACGGAAAAACATTTGTCTAATCTAAGAGAACAATAAACTGTGATATAACTCTTCATCAATATATTGCGAAGAATTCACATTTCTTTTTAAATAAACAAGATTATATATTTCTCTTCTTTTTACTTTTTTTTGAATAGTTAGAAATGTTTGATTTGCCTGTCATCTGATTACTGTGTTTTTTTGGCTGAAAAATTTTAGTTGTTAATCGGCATGTTTAACTTCATTGATTAACTTCATTTATTGAATATTTTTCATATTGAAAAGATTTTCCTTTTCTTTTTTGGTTCCATTCTCTCTCTTTCTCCTTGCACATACTTATACTCAGTTATTGACTTTTACAAATACGCCACTAAGACTTGAACATGAACAAAAGCAACGGGAAGAGAACGAGAAGTGTAAGAGTAACACTCACACATCCGATTACGATATTGAGGAGAGAAGATATATAATCAGTTTCATATAACAAAGCAAAGAAAAACAATTATTATTACTTTGCAATAAGACAAAAAGAAAAAAAGAAGAGAAATCTACCGGTTTTTTTTCTTATTTTTTTTTATTCTTTCTCTTATTTATCACCAGGAAGATGTCAAATCAAAAGTTATAAACATGAATCAGATCCAGATGTGACGATGTATTCATTATACTTGTGATTTTTGCGTGCTGGTACGGACAATCGAGATGAAGAGATGTATACGTGTGTATTATGTGTGAGATGTGTCTAGAATTACAGAACAGTTTTTTTTTTTAAGAAAAAAATTTTTTTTTGTTCCTACATCTAGATCTGTTTCATGTGTGTGCTCTTCTACTCTTGTGTCATCCATCTCTTTGACCTTGATTTGTTCTTCTCTATATGTACAGAATGTTTTGAATTAAGTATACTTCGAGTGTGATCTAAGGTAATTTTAACATCTGAAATAGATGAACTAGTTAATAGAAAAAGTTTTATCGAAAGATTATTTCTTTATATACTTAAAACAGAGACAATGCTTTTTGGATTTCAGTTTTGAATTAACATAATATACTCACTGCAGATCACTAAGAAGACAAAATTATGTTTGACAATTGAGGTTTTTTTTCGGAATACAGTTTATCTATCACAGCTTAGTCCATGAATTTCAGTCGTGATGACAGCCGTCACAAAATGAGGTTATGGTTATGATTACTTAATTACCGTTGAACCTTTCAATAGAACAATTTATTACTTTTCAGAGATGCATACCAAGGTTGAAAAGACATTCATTTCCTGTCTCTAGTCATTTATCTGCGATGACATGATAATGGAAAAGAATAATAAAATTGAAATATTTTAATGTGAAATAGCTCAGGTGTTCGATAATATTTTGTACATAAACACATTCTTACTGTCTCGCACATATGTCGCGTAGTCAAAGGAGAAGAAATGAAACAAAAATGATAAGGTCAATAATTCGCACCTGTCTCATTGTTTAATAATCATTTCAAACATGTTCAGGGATCGTCGTAGAGAGCAGTAACAATGTTATATAACGTAAATAACTCGTCTTGGTTTTTACTGAATTATCAGACTTTCAAAAAAAATTAATAAATAATGTACTCACTTTCTAAACGAGAGTTCTGCTACAATAACTTGAAAATATCAAACACCAGATCATTAGAATAAATACTTCCAATCTTCAACAACAAGATGATTAAGAATTAATCATCTTCATGCATACATTTAATAAAATGCTAATTCCCTTTTATTGAATGTTTATGAAAAGAGTGTCTTGATAAGAATTGTAATATACTCAAATTAGAAGGTCACAAAATGGATAAACAAAAAGTATTGAAGTTTGGCAATATAAGTTAAGCTAAATACAAAAATCTTCAAGATAAGATCAAACAGATGGTCTCTTAACTTCCCTTTATTCATATTAGCTGCAAAAATAATTTTGATCCTTATATTTTCGCACATTTTCTATTTTGAAAAGAGAAAACCCACATATCTTACCTACTGGAAATCATATACCTGTTAGAATATCTAGACCCGTCTATTGACGTCTTATTTGTTCAGAGTAACGGATCCTTGTTACACAATCAATCTCTCAAGAGTCTACTTAAGAAAAAGAGAGAGAGACAGTTGAAAAATAGTGCATGATGTTTTTTCTCTTCTTTTCTTTTCATCTTCGTTTCATTATTATATATTGTGTCCTATATGGATTTTGTTTTATTTATAAGACATAATACATCTTTTCTTTTGTTTCGAACGATGAAAAAACTAAAAGAAAAACTTGCCTTTCTCGAGAGAATAATACCAATTGAAAGAATTAAAAAATCATAAGGAAAACAGAAAAGAAAAAGTCAAAAAGGATTGTACTATAATTGCTGTTATCACATACATACAGTCTATCGATAGTAGTTAATAATAGGATGCAAAAATGATTTTTTCATACGGAAAAAAAACTAATATGTTCATTATTCATATTGATAATAAAGACAAATATTCAATTCTGGTCTATTTGTATAACAAATAATAGATGCTAGACGTAAATGAATTACGATAATGGATGAGGAGGGAAAATTCATTATTAAGAACAACTCATTTGACATTATTTAGAATAGCTTGGATTCTGTACGGTTTGAAGTTTCCAACTCATCCTGATGTTTCTGAGTGAGCTGTGAATTTTTTAATATTAGGTGACAACAGCGTGGTACCCTAATTTTCATAAAACTCGGTTTTCATCTTGCTCTTGTGCTCTTATTTAAAACTAAACATTGCCAGCAGATTCAGCGTGGTTGATTACGTATGTTCTATGCAACGCTAAGCCTAACTGAAGTCACCTAATACCAGTCATGGGACTCCAAGAAAACCTGGATAGAAGACATTATTACACTGTTAAAAATCTGTGTTCTTTCGTTCGTTGGAGAACATGGTGAAGGACGCGAATATGTTCTTTGAAAACTGAAGAACAGAATATATGTTCTTCAGACTAGTTTCACGTTTTTTGTTCTTCAAAAATTAGTTCTTCATTTTCATAAAGAACAAAAAACCGAATTCTTGTTCTTCAGAAAACATCATTTTTGTTCCCTAGCTTTCTGAAGAACGTAAATCATATTTTTGTTCTTCAAAGGACAAGAATCCCCGGTACATTAAAATATTCGTTTATGAAAATGCGTCGACGTTCTTCAGAAAGCTAGGGAACAAAAATGATGTTTTCTGAAGAACAAGAATTCGTTTTTTTGTTCTTTATGAAAATGAAGAACTAATTTTTGAAGAACAAAAACGTGAAACTAGTCTGAAGAACATATATTCTGTTCTTCAATTTTCAAAGAACACATTCGCGTCCTTCACCATGTCCTCCAACGAACAAAAGAACACAGATTTTTAACAGTGTAATAATGTCTTCTATCCAGGTTTTCTTGGAGTCCCATGACTGGTATTAGGTGACTTCAGGTAAGCTTAGCGTTGCATAGAACATACGTAATCAACCACGCTGAATCTGCTGGCAATGTTTAGTTTTAGATATGAGCACAAGAGCAAGATGAAAACCGAGTTTTATGAAAATTAGGGTACCACGCTGTTGTCACCTAATATTAAAAAATTCACAGCTCACTCAGAAACATCAGGATGAGTTGGAAACTTCAAACCGTACAGAATCCAAGCTATTCTATACCTTATTTATACAAAAACGCGGAAAAAAAAGATTCTAAAACCATATAGTTTTTCAAAGGTTTTCAGAAAACTGGAAGAGTACCAAAATACTAGTAAAATACTGAAAATACTCGTTACATGACGAAATCGCTGTTTCTCCTCTGGATCCGACCATTTCAAGTCCGATAGCTTCGTCAAACTTTTTTGGTAGTAGTTATTTATATTTTTCTCCTTTGCTGTACCATCAAGTTTGTTATAACAGAAAAAGTTACATAAGTAAACCACTGTTTAATAAACTCTAATTTTTAATATACTTTTACTCATACCAACATTACATTACATATTACAACAATCTTCATTCATTCCTTCATTATCTTCCAATGTACGTTGTACAGTAGCTTTCAGCACATAGTCAGAACGCACAAAGTTGCATTCTTCTTCAGTTCCATCTTGAGAAACATCGCAATTCTCAAGAAAAAAGATGAAGTTCCTGTGCAAACATGTCGAATTTCTCAGGAGAAACGATGAAGTTCCTGTGCACAAACATCGACTTTCTCAAAAAAAAGACGAACGTATTATAGAGAAAAATCGAATCTCTCATGACAAAAGATCTTGCTCACGGCACAAAGTTCTTGAGCAGAAACATCGATTTTCCTAGGGAGAAAGATGAACTTGTTGGAGAAACACCGAATTTCAGAACGGAAAAGATGAAACTCCTTCCTTTGAATTTCTCAGATAAAAGATGACTGTCTTATTGAGAAAACTCGAATGTCTTCCAACAAAAGATCAAATTCTTGCGCAGAAACATCGATTTTCACAGAAGAAAAGATGAAGTTCTTATGGAGAAATATTGCATTTCTCAGGAAAAAGGACGAAGTTCATCTATAGAAACATCGAACTTCTCAGACGAAAAGTTGAAGTTCTTATCGAGAAATATCGAATTTCTCACGACAAAAGATCTAGTTCTTATGTTGAAACACTGAACTTCTCAACAGAAAAGATGACGTTCTTATGGAGAAACATTCAATTTTCGCACGAGAAAAGATCAAGTTCGTGTGCAGAAGCATCGATTTTCCCGATAGTGAACATGAAGTTCTTGCGCTTCTTTTCAGAAAATCGATGTTTCTGCACATGAGATTCATCTTTTCTCGTGTGAAATTCGGTTTATCTCCATAACAAGTTGACCCTTTTTCCTAAGAGAATCGATGTTTTTCCGCACGAACTTCATCTTTTCTGTCGGGAAAATCTATGTTTCTGTCTAAGAACTTCTTTTGTCGTGAGAAATCCGATTTTTCTTCATAAGACATCCACCTTGTTTTTGAGAAACACCCAATTTCACACGAGAAAAGATGAAGCTCCTGTGCAGCAACACTGATTTTCTCAAGAGAAAAGATGAAGTCCTTATGGAGAAAAATCGAATTTCTCACGATAAAATATGTAGTTCTTACGCAGAAACATCTATTTTCTTAGGAACAAGGATGAACTTCTTATGGAGAAAAATCGAATTTTTCAGGAAAAAATATAAAATTCCTTTACAGAAACATCGATTTTCACAGGAACAGAGATAAAGTTGTTATGGTGAAACACCTAATTTCACACGAGAAAGGCTGAAGGTACTCAGCGAAAACAGCGAATTTCTCAGGAAAAAGAATAACTTATCCAGAAGAAACATCGAGCTTTTCCGGACAAAACATTAAGTTCTTGTGAAGAAACATCGGGCTTCGTCTGGAGAAAAGATGAAGTCCTCTGAAGCAATATCGCTTTAGTCCCGGAAAAAGACGAAGTTGTTCTGAAGTACCATCGAGTTTCTCAGGAGAAAAGACGAATCCTTAGAAGAAACATCGCTGTACCGGGGGAAAAAGATGAGGTAGTTGGGAAGAATCAATGGGTTTCTCAGAAGCAAAGATGGAGTTTTTGTGAAGTAACATCGTGTTTTTCAGGAGAGAAGACGCACCCTCCGACGAATCATCGCTGTACCGCGGGGAAAAGAGGAAGCATTTGTGAAGAACCATCGGGTTTCTCAGGAGAATAGATGACGTTCTTGCGAAAGAAAGCTGGTGTATCTCATTTTTTACAAACAAATATCACTCAGTTGGAAGAAACAGTTGAACAAACGTTTGTAATATCGTCAAAACTACCTCGATATATGCCAACATCATCACCAGGTTTAGAAGCAACAACAACAACAACAACAACAACAGAATATATTCATAATGAAATAGACTATGATACAAATAATAGTATCGTGTCTCGTAAAGATGTCATATTAGATAGTTATACAGAGAAAGGTAGTCTTGTTGATTACATTGATATTCTCTACTGCAATGATAGTAGACTAGATACTACAAAAGCAAAATTTTAGTTATATTTCACAAAAGCAGAGTCTTGAAATAAACAGCATTATATATCTTTTATCGGGATTATTTACGCATCTCTATAACTCGGCGTATTTGATGACTACGGATTAGAAGAAACTTTACATATACTCTGCTTGTGCAAACGTAAAGCTTTAACGTTTTATTTTCCACTTTTCTTCCAGAGTAATGCACTTAGAAACTCGACTCACTAATCTCATTTTGTCTTTTGACATTGCTGTGCGTCATCCCACTTCATTGCACTCTCCAACGAATCCTAAATATCGTGTCTCCGATTTGGCAGAGCGCGTTTTCTATTTTTCATGAGACCGCGCAGCAGCCAAAATCATTGAGGACACACCAACAATCATCTTGAATCACCAAATGTTTCACGTTCATCGTAAAACGCTAGGTAAGAGAACTGTTTTTTCTTTTCTAAGATGATTGTCCATAAGACAACCACAGATTATGTAGCAAAATCTCGGAAAAAAAGTAGATCGTCTCAGCGTGTAATCAACGGCATCAGATCCATGCTAACCTTCATCCTCATTTTCATTTTCGAGATTTTGCTACATTACCCTACCACAAAAAAGTGATCTTTCTTCGCACAATTTTCTGATTCTATCCAACTTATAGTCTTCCATCTGTCAAACAACTCTTTTCTGTTCTTTGTCTTATAGCTAGCAACCATATCATCTCTGAATCGGATGGCGTTTTATTCATTGCTATTGTACTGACCCACACGATCACACACGCTATAAATCTGTCGTAATGGTAATGATACGAATTGTACCAAAAAGAACACCCCGCCGCTTCTCTTCTTTCATTCGTACTCCCATTCTGGGGAAATCGATGCCAGTAATCTGATCGAACGTCTCTTGTTGAATGGTGAATTGCACCTGAGTAAACCGCCACCGACACCTCCAATATTATTCTTCATACCTTCTGCTTTAGAGTCCTGAACAGTAAACGTCATTAATAAGATTTTTATTTTCAACTTTGGTGATAGGGCTTCACAAGAAGCAAAAATACATTAAAATACTGCAAAGAAAACTTCTTGGTGTGAGCCTGCTTCGGAGCGTACAGCGTGTTGAATGTAGGTGCTGTGTTGCAAAAGATGAAGCAAGCTCGTTCTGAGACTGCGGCCAAATGGATCCGAGTTGTTCCATGTGTAAAACTGGTAGATGTTTGTATTACGGCATATGTAAAAAGACGAACGCGTTATAGTTTCATAAAAGAACTTGGAAAAACTGCAAAGTTAAGATGTCATGTAACATAGTATGGAGGTGCAATGGGGTGGTGACGGACGTGTTGACTAAAACTCATTTGAATAATGGAGATAGCAATAAGAATCACATAAAGGAAAAAAATACCGCATAACTGTAGTAACCGAACATTTGTATGGAAACTAAGATAAATAAACAGTGTCGAACTAATTTATCTGGCCCGGCCCGACCAATCCTGAAACTTTTCTAGTCCAGCCCGACCACTTTTTAAAATTTTCTGGTCCCAGGCGAGATTTTTTCTTGCATCTGTAATACTTTAGCTTACTCAGTGGTGTAAATGTATTTCTCAAGCTAATATTTATATTTTTATGATTTCTTGGTTTTCATTTTTCATCCTTTAACGGCATTAGCTAAACGAAGTCACTAAGATGTCGCGGAACAGCCATAATACTCTTTCTCGGTACTGAGTATACACATAAATTACAAATCCACGCATGCTTAAAAATTTTGAGTTCGGCCCCACCCGACCAAAAGCCCAGTCCATGCTGATCTCTGATTTATAAATATTGTTAGAGAGAGTATGTCTACCTAGAATGGCCAATCGTGTTTTCGTTTTGTTTTAGTTTGCTTTTAGGTCGGATTTGCAAATTTATATTAGCAACCTCCATTGTATGCCAACATTATAATTACCGATTCGGCGAGAAAGAAAAATAGATGAAGAAGAACAGAAAAGGATATGTGTTGTTGCATGGATCATCAGAATATAGAGCAGTTGTAAAAATATCTTTTTTCTTTTTGTCATGTTCCTGATTTTATTGAAAAAAACTTAAAAAAAGTTCTAAAAAACTTTTGAAAAAAAAGTTTTATTCCAGTAAGCTAACTTACGAGTGACAGTGATGTATAGATGAACGATAACATAGGATGTAGGCGATAACATTCATTTTATAATACTGATCAATACGATCTCGTATGTCGTAGTAAAAGTGAAACAATCTTATAAAGTGTGAAAGCATTATGATAAAAATTTGATATCATATCTTTAGCAACATCACACTTTTAACATGGGCATCTCTAATGAATTTAGAGCAAAGGTCAAAAATCTATTCTTTTGAAATTTTCAATAATCATTCGGCATTGAATAGACAAGTCAAACGTTTGCAGCGAACGAATGTTCAAGAAAACAAATCTTTCGAATAGTTGTGCCCATCGAACAAATACAACTAGTTATTTGCAACTGTTCAAGATAATGGAGTGAAAATAGTCTGTATATATAAAAAGTTGATTCATTTTATTTAGCTAACAGAGTTGCCGATTTTCATCCATAACCATTTAGTAACCATCTGATGCGATGATAGTTTGTGGTGTAAGCGAGCGCAACAAAGATGATTTTTGTTGTATGAATATCAAAAAAGCCTTATGATAAAATCAGGTTCCAGTAAGAACTACCGAGAAGCCAATTCAACGCTAAAGCATGGCACTCTGAGAGACTTTTTTTCTAAGAAAAATAGCAAGAAAAGCTCTGTTCATATTGTAGCCAGTAATAGTAGAAGGTATCATGCACAAATAATGACAGTGTATATGATACACATTACATACATACAGTACTAAAGAAAATTGATAGAAGAAAAAACATTTTGCCTTGCAGCTACCATTACCGGTATACAGTTCTAACAAGTGAGTCACTTTCAAAACTCATATCTTCTCTCACTATGACAAGCTTCTCACATGGTCACCCATGTCACCACTATTTATTAACTTCAGCTCTGGCTAAAAGGACAGCCTGATGTAGCGTTCTTTCACTTGAGCTTTCTAGATACACTTACTAACCACGTTGACATGGGTAATGTTCAAAGTTACTGCACGAGCTGTGGACGCCGAAATTCGAAGGCGATACTTCTAAAGTACATGACAAACAACGTGATCACCAAGCCAGGCAATCAAAAAATTATCTATATCATACGGTTAATTTGATAAGCTGAGAGTAGGACTAGAAAAGGATTGAATTAGATGTTGATTGTTTCTTTGAAAAAAATGTCGGATCTCTTAGTGTACAAGGCTATTCAAAACTGATTTCACTCTCAGTTTTATTAAACATTGCAGTACATACATCACTTCAGCGCTTAAAATGCGCACGATTGATAGAACTAAACAGTCATTTCTACCTAATACTTTTGAAAAATTTGTTTATTCAAAACGCAGTTTAGTTATTAACACAGCGCCAAAAACTATCTTTTTATTCGGATGACTCATGTATTGGAGCATGTTGAAAATTTTGTTGAATAATACTCTTGAAATGTGTTGTCTATTTCATGTCTTTCTTATTCACATCCTCAACATTCTTGCCTAGTCTTCTATCAAAATTAGTGGAACGTAAATTACAATATCTATCGTTATCCGTTGGTCTTATATTTTGTTGTTCAGCATATCAACGTTACAATCGGTTAAAAAACGAATTACAACATTATGAAAGACGTGAACAAACAATATTGACACTGAACAAACAAAAACAACAAGAATTATATTTTTTACAAACAAATATCACTCAGTTGGAAGAAACAGTTGAACAAACGTTTGTAATATCGTCAAAACTACCTCGATATATGCCAACATCATCACCAGGTTTAGAAGCAACAACAACAACAACAACAACAACAGAATATATTCATAATGAAATAGACTATGATACAAATAATAGTATCGTGTCTCGTAAAGATGTCATATTAGATAGTTATACAGAGAAAGGTAGTCTTGTTGATTACATTGATATTCTCTACTGCAATGATAGTAGACTAGATACTACAAAAGCAAAATTTTAGTTATATTTCACAAAAGCAGAGTCTTGAAATAAACAGCATTATATATCTTTTATCGGGATTATTTACGCATCTCTATAACTCGGCGTATTTGATGACTACGGATTAGAAGAAACTTTACATATACTCTGCTTGTGCAAACGTAAAGCTTTAACGTTTTATTTTCCACTTTTCTTCCAGAGTAATGCACTTAGAAACTCGACTTTTTGCAATTATGTACTACCAACTATTGCATATCTACGATACAATAATCACCGTGCGAACTTTTGTTGTTACAACGTCTAATGTCATGACGTTTTTGATTTCTGAAAGTACAGACGTCTGTCTACTACTGCATTTTTCTGCAAGTGATTTTTTTCTTCTCAAAAACCAATTAAACACGACTTGGATTGAAAACTTTATTTTCATAAATTTTAAAGACAATGTCCTTTATTAGTGTAAAAAACTGTGTCAAGTGATTTGTCTTTTAGGTAAGGTAGAGAATAACATTTTTATAAAAACTTCAACATTGATGGGAACCGTTATTTGCTTAATTAAGAGTATTTTATCTGCAACTACTCAAAAATAACCATTTCTTCTTTTTAGACCTTCCAAGGATAATAACAAGTATACCAAACATGTTTGATCATGGTGACACTGTTCATTTTATTCAAAAAATGCCCGTACGATCGGTTAAATCGACCATTGCTACGGTTGACGAAGACGATGAATCTGATGATCCTTTATTACAACGATTGAAAGGATTACGTCCAGGACGATTAAAAAATGCCGTAACACGAACATCATTCAATGAAGAAAATGATCAAACCACATGTTCATCATCATCATCATTAATGCCTGATCATAATTTAACTAATAATTATTATATCGATGTTCTAGAATTTAGTGATTGTCTATTTGTTGATGAAATACATGAACTACATGACGAGTAATTATCACTGCCGTTTAATTTTAATTTCCCAGAGAATCTTAAAAAACTAATTTATATTTAAAGACATAATAAAAAGTGTAGACACAAATATTTATCAATTCTTTCGTTCGTTTATATGGTGTACATTGCAAAATATTTTCAACATTGATCTGACAAATATTGTGTTCATCGCGTTTTTTGTGAATGTCTTGTTCAATATTTCTAATTTTTGTATCAAATAATCGTACACTGGACAATCTTCTGATAATGTTTCAAGATAAAAATTGATTCTGAAACGAATCAACGATATACTATTGACAAATTTACATAAAATATAAAAAAAGATTAAAAGTATACCGTTTTTCCATGGCGATATAATTTGAGTGAACATTTTTATAATTTAAAATAAAATTTTCAATAACATTAAAAAGTTCATCAGCTAATTGATTGTCGTTAATGACTAAACAAAATGATAAAGAATATATTTTTTATCATAACTCGACAAAACAAGTCATCTTACCATCAGCTGTTAGAATTATTTCTAAATCATTTAATTGCACTATATCTGGTATCGTCCCGATTCGTCGACAAATCGGACACTTCAAAGAATATACATCAAAGAATTTCAAAGGCGGGAGGGGCGGTGTGAGAGTGAGTGTCGACGAATCGGGACTGAATCACTATATCTCTATCGATCCAGTTGAATAGATCAGAGCTATATGATAAACAATGAGAATGTTTTAGCCAATCGAGACATCGAATTTGAACTTTATTATCTACTTCATATAAATTATTCTCAATATTTTGTTGTTCTATTTTGTAGTAATTCTATATTGTAATTTGTACAATAAACAAGTTTCCAAATCAACTGACTATCATGCTTGTTAATCCAATTCCGGCTCCTACTTCTAAAATAGTTTTATTTTCGAATAATTCGGGCTTATTCAATAAGTAATCACACAATAAGAGACAACCATTTCATAATTGAAACCCACATTCATCGACAGTAGTTGATTCACGATGAACTAAATAGAAAAGGCAAACGATAAATCATCTTTCTTCAAAACAAAAATATTAAAACATACTTATAGTTAAATTGATCAATTGAGCTCGAGATACATTAATATCTCCATCAGCATCGATAGTATACTCTGTAATTGTTGGTATATGAAACTGTATTTGACTTTTAATTGTATCTAAACTTCTTAAAAATATTGAATATTAAGAATTGTTCAAAACGATTGACTTTTTTTTGGATACATGCCTAATGATTTCTTATCTAATTCATTTTGTGACACCAGACTGAATAAGTTCGTCAACATCATTGTTTTCTTGTTCACTCATATTTTGTTGTATGAACGTCTAATCTGAATGTATAAGATATTCACAGTTGAAGCATACTAGTCTGATAGGATATAACAAGTGCTTTAGAAATAATTATTCTCTCCTTTTTTTTAAAATAACTTTTTCATTTTTGATCGCGTAGACTTAAACTTCCTTTTAAAAGATTCACTATTCTCTATAGAAAACATATGGGATATTTTTCTATTTACTGTAAAAATATAAAAGTATAGAGAAGATACTGCGAAGATTCTATCTTGACAATTTTTTAACTGAAAACGTACAACGGAAACGAGTATTTTGAACAAAGTGCCATGCAACAATGTTGAATTGAAATGTATTTTCCAGTCGTTTGAAGTGTTGTCTTTCTTTTCGTGTATCATCGGTTCGCTTTAAACGTTTTCTCCAGCACAAAGGGTGATTTTATCAAAATTCGCCAGGAAAAGAAGGAATTTGACTTTTCACCTTAGCACACGAGAAAAAACCGAGCTATTGAACTTTCTCTGTTCAGATGTCATAGAAGAATTATTCTGCTTTAAGGTAGAATAAACTCAATCTCAAAATGTGTTGATTTTGACCGAGTTATAAAATTTTCCTGATAAAATCTAAGTCAAAGATACGTGGGACTTAAGTAAAACTTACTCTTTAACTTAAGTGTGTTTAACAAAGGACAACTTAAGTGAAACTTAGTACTCAAGCAAAAAATTTGACTTAAGTTAAGCAAACGCATTAGAAGTGCGGAGCTGTGCTATATTTAACTGAAAATAGCAAGGAAGTTTTAAGGGAAAACTTGGCTTTTCTTATATGCAGCTCTCAATTTTGGCGCAGATAAACACTGTAACAACTCAGGCTTTCGTTTTTTTCAACTGAACTGGGGTAGCAAGATTTCGATGTTTGAGTAAAACACGAGCGAAACTACAATTTATTAAAGAAAACTAAAAATAAAAGAAACTTGGAGTATATCAAATGTTATCCACAGGTTAGACTTAACTTTCAGTTTTTGATTCCTTTTTTTAAAAAAGGGCAGTTGCATAAAAGCTCAGTGCGGTTAACAAGTGAATGATAGAAAGTGTTGCATTAGTTCTTTGAGTTGTCCGAACAACTTGTGGCTCAATCAATTTTAAAAATCAATTACATAGCTCTTTTCGAACATCTATATCGTGACAGAATCATTTGATCTGGCATTAATTCCAAGAGATTTTGTCGATCTTGAAATACTAAAAATAGAAAATCTTCTGGGTTACCGAGTGCGCTGAATACGAAAAAGCACTTTTCCGCGACTCTGAATGAACTTCGTTTTCTCTCAATGATATGGTTCCTGCGATTCAAAATTCATTATAGTTAGGGATTTCAAGTTTGGTGTAGTTATGGTCCTCGCTAAATGCTGATCACCAAATAAGTTTCGATCTCTTTAATTTAAAAATCCGTGAGATATGATGAATAATTTTTTTTTCGAGTAAAATACCAGTTAGCTAGAAAAATGAATGCGTTATTTTGGCACCAAAATCAAGCCACGTTTCTCTTCTATTTATAGTTTCAGTTTAATGTATTGACTGTTAAGGCTCAGCATAGAAACACTATTCCGACTTCAAACTCTGACGAAATGTCGTGCAACATCTACAGATTCTTCATCTGAAGTTAACTATTGTATGATTCAGAAATCCATTGAAATAAGTAGACAGGTATGCAATATACGCAATGAGACGAACTTGATGGACTAAGAGTGACCCTTTTAATCATGTCCTCTGCGGTTAATTTCCATCAAAAACACAACGAACTTTAGAGGCTTCAAAATCTAGACGTTTGGAAATGTTAGATTTGG